>JADLZK010012996.1:0-157449 GCA_015847255.1 Hyparrhenia diplandra
ATTACACCACTCTCATACCAGGATCAACAAAGGAGTAGCTACAATATTACAACATTTGTTACAAAAATATAAATCGAGTGCGGAAGAATATTACATTAATTTTACAAAAGTATGAGTAAGTTACTTTTGAGTAGACTTAACTTAATTTGCGGAAGGCGAGGGAAACTAGAAGAAACCGGATCATGTCGAGCCCACCGACATAACCTTGGTTAACATCACGAGTCAAGACACACGCAACAAGGGTTAACAAACCCCGAAAGTACACAATGTACTCCGCAAGACTTACCCGACAAAAAAAGAAAAGACTCCAAGGATATGGCTTAAGGGAAGTAGAGCTAGAAAAGGAGAGTTTGCGAGAAAAAGCTTACTACAAGTGGATCCTTACTTTCAATCTTTTTAGCATCAATTTTGTTGAAGCTTAATTAAGCTAGATTTGCACCTGTTCTATCTCAAACACTTTTTTAGCAACACATCTCAACTTATCTCTGCATCTCTTTTCTTTAAAAACATCATCCATCATTTACTACGATGAATGGGCAGAAGAACGGGTCTCCATAACCGTGAAGCAACGGCGATTCATGAACCGATTATACCCAGCTGGGGATCCCTAACCACACGACATATGTAGCACTTAAGCTTGCATATATCAACCCTCACTCAGTTCGTCCAAAACGGGACTGGGTCCATCGCCACCCGAGAGCACAGTACTCCACCTCCCTACCCCGTCCTAATGACAGTTTGACCAGTAGGGTGGGTACATGCTACTCCCGCCATCTCTCCACTCCCGGGCGCGGTTGTCCGTTCGATTTGGCACACCCCGAGATCGGGCTTCGGCATGGGGCATGTGGCGATTAGTTTCGTCGACAGGGGGCCCCGCCGGTCGACGTGCCATTGACCCAAACGGCCTCGGCGCAACTTGCGTTCAAAAAGTCCCGAACTTAACAATCCAAACAACGGACGGTCCTTAAACGACCAACACGGGACAAGCACAGCTAGGTATCCCGCCGGCTTTCAACCTACGTCCGTCGATCTCAAATTCATCACTACCATATGTATTCTTCTCGAACCACCATCGTGGTGTTCTCTTTTTCCACAGCCCGGGAAGAACAAAGATAAAACCTATGTCTCGCGAACGATGAAGCCATCATTCGACTTCTACCGATATCTAAGCATTGCTAAGCATAAAAGATATCGACCTATTCATACTAGTGGGGTATCATTTAGAAATAAGCGGAATTCAAGGTAGTCATGCAAACAACGGTATCAACCAACTCCTACTAACTTAATGCACATTGCACTAGACTTAAAGTGATTAAAATATTTATAAAACAGAGAAGGGTTTATGCTCGGGGCTTGCCCGTATTGCGAGGGAAAGTTAGATTCGAAGTTGGATTGCCAACGTCAAAGCGAACACCGACACCTCGGTTGAATGAATCTTCTTCGGTTCGACCATCATGAACCATCTCACTCTCGTATACACTACACGTAGATGATGATGCATGCTTTAGCATGATGAAGTATAAATATGATGCTTGATGGATGCATGAAATGATAAACACTTGAGTACAACTTTCCTTCACGATAAAGTTGCAACCCAACAAAACCAACTTGTTGAACTACTCTACAAGATATCATCACCATTGCCTAAGGAGTTCTCAAGGACCACTTGATTGTGATTTGATCCAAGATTCACAAAACAATCCAAAAGCACACATCAACCTAGGTCATTAACCACTAAACACTTACTTTTCTAATAAATAAAATAAAGCATAATAAAGAAAATAATTTAAACATTTCAAAACGACTCCAAACTTTTTATACAAGTAGGACACATCATAAAACAGTACCAAAATAATTTTTATGATTTTTGGATAAATAAAATAATTATTAAAAATCAAGGAAGATGCATTTTTCAATTAAAATTTGTATTTTTAAATCATGCAAAAACTACTCAAAATCAAAGTTTCAAATTTTTCATGGATTCATATACTCATAAGAAGCTTCTACAAAAATTTTCAGAATTTAAGGAGCTATTTTCAAATTTCTATGAATTTTGAAAGAACCCGGCACTATTCATAAGAAAAGAAATTAATAAACAAGTTTTAAATCAAAACCGGCCTTCGGGGCCCAAAGTGGCCGACTCGCCCACGGCCAAACAGGCCAGCCCAGTGAAGCCAACAGGCGGCCCAGTAAGCCTCCCGCTGACCGACGGCGGCCCGGCTTTTGGCCGGCGAGAACTTCGCCGGCGGCGAGGTCTCCGACCCCACGGGGCTCCTCCCCCGACTCACCTCTTTACCCCGCATCTCACGGACCCTTTTTCCCCTTCTCTAACGCATGGAAGCTCCGGCCGGCGACCATGGCGACCCGGCGACAGCGGCGGCGCGCTTGGCGCACCGGCGCCCTCCCCGACGCAAAAACGAGCACACCACCTTCTTTAGCATCAGCGGGCGACCATTTCCCTTCACCTAAACAAACCCGAATCGACCCCTACCTAAAACGCTCGCTTGGGCGGATGGCATGGCGGAGCTCACCAGACGGCCGGGCGTTCGACTATTCGGCGCAGGCTAAAGGCAAACGGATGACATAGACACGCAAAGCAGCTCACCACAGATGGCGATGCTTGGCGTTGGTTGAGACGGGGACGTGGCGGAGGTGAACGGACGACGGTGGCCGCGACAACGACGGCAGCCGACCGGTGGCAAGGGACGATGTTCCCAAATTTCGGGCGTCTACCGCGAAAAACGACGAGTGCATGAGAAACACGACGTCGTGGCGACGCTAAACACAAAGATTTGCGAGGTCAAGCGCACCGACGCGAGCCGGGCAACGGTGAGGTGCCCCGGGCGGCGCGTCGCCAAGAACGGAGAAGAAAGCGGCGCCAGCGGCTGATTTTGGTAGCAAAAGGTCGCGGCCGAGGTCGGAGAAGCGAAGGAGGTTGCGGAGGTGATATTGAAGTGGAACGGCGAGCGGTGAAGCACCGCGGCGTATCGCGTATCGCGGCGGGTGACGATGGTTCCGGCGGGTGAGGTTTGGGGAAAACGAAGAAACGGCGGCGATGGCCGGCTTATATAAGCAATGGATGAGGTGGTGAGGTGGCGGAGGGCTTCACGAACTCGCCCACTGCTGCTCAAGACGAAGACGCCGGAACCCGCGAGAACGACCCACGGCGGCGTCGGCCTACAGCCCGGCATGGACGTGGAGCGAGGTTTCCTGTGGTGGTTCTTGTAGCACCCAACCCTAACTTTCTGAATTTCATCAAATTCTCCTCAAATTTGAACTGAACTCAAAAATTCAAAAAGTGACTTAGCCTAATTTTTCAAGATCTACAATTTTTTCACAATTGGAAGATTTTCAAAATCAGCCTCTAAATAGGACTTTTTGAAAAGCAGTTCAAAATTTTGAAATTTGAATTCAAAATTACTTTTTAAAATCATGTAACAACTTGAAAAACTTTGTACATGACTTTTGCTCATCTCAACATGATCTACAAATTAGGTTTTGGAAGTTTTCGCAAATTTTGCTTAGATTTTGAAATAGGGTTTTTAAATCAAAAGGGGACAAAACCCTAATTTTGGTGTTTTCAAAATTACTCTAAATTTTTGAACTAAACTTTGAAAACTCAAAATATCAACTTTGTTCAACTTTGAAAACTCTACAAAATTGCTTTAATAACCATACCCAAAATCTTTATAAATTTTGAATAAAAGAAAAGGGGTTAAAAAGAAAGAATGGGAATTAGGTTTTTCGGAGTTCAATTCAAACCTGAATTTGATTCAAATTTCAGATTCCCAACCTATACTATCCAACCCTCAACCAACATCACACTTAGGATCAAAAACATAAAATAAACTTAATTTTATTCAATCCACGACTTAAGCGGCGTAACACGGGGTGTTCGGCCTTTCCCCATATCGAGAATCTCGTCCCGAGATTTAAGCGAGAATGAAAAAGGGGAGAGGACGATTAACATACACGTATCTAAAAACACACACTCAGAGAGAATACATGACTTTGAAAACTAAACCACTCGAGATCTAGAACAACACGCCTAAGAGCGGGGATGAACAACTAAGCGCCTAATCAAAACGGTCTCGATAAGCGAGGGCAATGAAGGAACAACGGGATAATGATTATCCGTAACATGGCAAAAAGACCAACAGATCCGTAAACAGGACTGTGGAACACTCGATCATTGCAAGCGCCAAGATGAAAAGCATCCCGAGAACAAAAACTTCAACGAACGCCATATCGGGTAGCTCTATGTCCATCCGCTCCTTCCTTCCGGCTTGGTGGCTTTCCAATCTTCCTCACGACGAGATCCGGTGGAGAGAAACAACTCACGAGCTCTACTACGACGAAGATGGGAAGGGAAAAGGGCGTGTAGGAAATTTTATAGCTTGGTGAGCGAGAGATGGGGCACAACTCGTCGGAAAAGTAGGCCGAGTGGAAGAGCATCACCGGCGGTCTTTGGACAAGATTGGCCATGGCACGCGCTTCTGCGCGAACCAAGGTGGGAGGGAGGGAGAGGATAAGAGGAATGGATTCGCCAAAGAAGGAGGTGTGCGTGAGGCTGCGTCAAAAGATGAGAAGAAGGGGGGTCCGTGACGGGACGAGGGTGAGCGTCGAGCCGACATGAGTGCGGGATAAAAGGAGGGACGCGTGTTGCGCGAGGACGGCGAGTCGCGGTACAACGCCTGCGATCCGAGCGAGACGAGCACAGCGAGATTGCAAAAACGACGCATAAGCGGGAGAGGGAGAGGATGCTCACGGCGTTCGAAGACACGTGGCGGCAACAAGATGCCACAATGATCCCGACCTTCGAAATGGTTAAACGTAGTCTCTTATCTACCACTTCTTGTAGTACGTTAATGTTGATGTTAGTGACTTGCTCTTCAAGGGTCACCTTTTCTTGAAACTTTCGTAAGAAACTCACAAAGCAAAGCGATCCGATATACGAAGTTCTCGGATAGGATTTAGGTAAAGAACCAAGGAAATTCATGGCAAGGGTAGTGTAGTTTTGTAATGGATCATGATTAGAAATTAATCATAATACCACGGCCAAAACCATAACCACGAAGAGAATTCATATGATAAAAGATTAGTGGTAATTAAGGATTTACAAGGGAAAGATAGCAACCAAAGAAAGTTTCAAGGTGTGGAGTCAATATGAAGGTGATTTCAAGATCAAAGCCAAGGAAGTTTTAAAGATCAAAGAGAAATTGGGTGACATCAAGCTCCTCTCTTGAAGAAATGTCTAGGAGATCCAACAGACTTGACATGGTTCCACACGGCACAACATAAGCCGTGGCAAAGATTTACGCATAACATCCTAGTTGAACTAGGGTTCAAACAAAGTACACACAAAGCTTAGCGTGAAACACAAACAACAACCAACATTAACATCATTTTAAATAACATGTGAAACATCATATATGTATTACATGAATGCTATAAACAACATATGCAATGCAATGATGCTTACTAATGTATACTGACTAAATGATCATGAATAACTGGAATATGTAGATCTTTTCCCCTTAACAAAAATCAAATTCGAATTTCAAAGTGACAAATCCCGTGGGACAAGTAATGGGGAAAGAAAATATGTCAAATATATATTGACTTATAAGGAACTTTGTAAAACAATAAAGTTGATATCAAAATTGCAAACGAAGCAAAAAAAGATGATTGCAACCGATAAGGTTTTCGAATTTCTAGAGAAGTATGGATATGGATTTCCAAAAGAGTTTACAAAGAAGGAGAAAACACCTTAATTATGAACTATAGTGAATCATGACCATAAACCCCGACATAAGCGAGCGCCCGGCAAGTAATTCCTTATGGTCGCGATCCATAGGAGACCCTGTGTTTCGACGCTTTTTTTCACGGTCACGGATCATAGTTCCACTATAGGACACAACTATTGTAACTCTCAACCAACACATGTTGACTATCAATAGGAAGGATTGACATGTGTCGAGGCCGAAAGAATCGAAACTTCGACACATGCATGAATTTAGAAATCATGGAATAATCTTATGCTTTTGCATAGAGTTAACATGGCAAGGTACAAGCTCCCCAAAGATTAGGAACTTATGAAACAAAGATTATCAATTGGAAGTCTTTTAACAAAAGCCTGGTGCAGGACAAAATTAAGGACAAACAACTATATAAAGAAGAATAGTTGTGCGAATGAAAGGAGGAAATCTCAACATTATCAAGGATGATAGGATGCATGCTCGTCCTATACGTTTTCACGACGTTAGCACTCTACCTTCATCATGTTAGCAGGATATAGGGCTTTACTTTATATACTATCTTCACGGCACCAAACGAAATGTTGAGAAGCACTTAGCAAAACATTGTCGGTGAAGTTAACTCCCGCTTGTTCTTCAAAAGATGACATGAAGCTTCTTGAAATCTTTTACTTGACTCGTCGGAAAAATCTTCATGAAAGCTTCCAAAGAAGCATAAGGAAAGAAAGAAGATCATTTTTAAATTGTTACTTTCAAAAACTTTTAGATTACAAAATCATTTTGAAGTTTTCAAAAGTAATATTATAGCTGGTCCTAAGTATGAGCTCGATACCATTCTCGTAATGTAACCTCCTAATTCATCGGGCCCACTCGCACCTGTCTTTGTCCCAAAGACCTCGACAACCGTGCGAGATGCACCCAATAACTTAAGAAGCTCTGTCGGGTGTCATCGGAAAACCCCGATTACACCACTCTCATACCAGGATCAACAAAGGAGTAGCTACAATATTACAACATTTGTTACAAAAATATAAATCAGAGTGCGGAAGAATATTACATTAATTTTACAAAAGTATGAGTAAGTTACTTTTGAGTAGACTTAACTTAATTTGCGGAAGCTGAGGGAAACTAGAAGAAACCAGATCATGTCGAGCCCACCGACATAACCTTGGTTAACATCACGAGTCAAGACTCCGCAACAAGGGTTAACAAACCCCCGAGTACACAATGTACCCGCAAGACTTACCCGACAAAAAAGAAAAGACTCCAAGGATATCTTTGGCTTAAGGGAAGTAGAGCTAGAAAAGGAGAGTTTGCGTAAAAGCTTACTACAAGTGGATCCTTACTTTCAATCTTTTAGCATCAATTTTGTTGAAGCTTAATTAAGCTAGATTTGCACTGTTCTATCTCAAACACTTTTTTTAGCAACACATCTCAACTTATCTCGCATCTCTTTTCTTTAAAAACATCATCCATCATTTACTACGATGAATGGGCGTAAGAACGGGTCTCCATAACCGTGAAGCAACGGCGATTCATGAACCGATTATACCCAGCTGGGGATCCCTAACCACACGACATATGTAGCACTTAAGCTTGCATATATCAACCCTCACTCGATTCGTCCAAAACGGATTGGGTCCATCGCCACCGAGAGCACGAGTACTCCACCTCCCTACCCCGTCCCTAATGACGTTTGACCGTAGGGTGGGTACATGCTACCCCGCCATCTCTCCACTCGGTCTGCGCGGTTGTCCGTTCGATTTGGCACACCCCGAGATCGCTTACTAGGGGCATGTGGCCGATTAGTTTCGTCGACTGGGGTGATCGCCGATCGACGTGCCATTGACCCAAACGGCCTCTCAGCGCAACTTGCGTTCAAAAAAAGTCCCGAACTTAACAATCCAAACAACGGACGGTCCTTAAACGACCAACACGGGGACAAGCACGGCTAGGTATCCCGCCCGGCTTTCAACCTACGCCCCGTCGATCTCAAATTCATCACTACCATATGTATTCTTCGAACCACCATCGTGGTGTTCTCTTTTTCCACGGCCGGGAAGAACAAAGATAAAACCTATGTCTCGCGAACGATGAAGCCATCATTCGACTTCTACCGATATCTAAGCATTGCTAAGCATAAAAGATATCGACCTATTCATACTAGTGGGGTATCATTTAGAAATAATCGAATTCAAGGTAGTCATGCAAAGAACGGTATCAACCAACTCCTACTAACTTAATGCACATTGCACTAGACTTAAAGTGATTAAAATATTTATAAAACAGAGAAGGGTTTATGCTCAGGGGCTTTGCCTCATTGCGGGAAAGTTAGATTCGAAGTTGGATTGCCAACGTCAAACCGAACACCGACACCTCGGTTGAATGAATCTTCTTGAAGTTCGACCATCATGAACCATCTCACTCTCGTATACACTACACGTAGATGATGATGCATGCTTTAGCATGATGAAGTATAAATATGATGCTTGATGGATGCATGAAATGATAAACACTTGAGTACAACTTTCCTTCACGATAAAGTTGCAACCCAACAAAACCAACTTGTTGAACTACTCTACAAGATATCATCACCATTGCCTAAGGAGTTCTCAAGGACCACTTGATTGTGATTTGATCCAAGATTCACAAAACAATCCAAAAGCACACATCAACCTAGGTCATTAACCACTAAACACTTACTTTTCTAATAAATAAAATAAAGCATAATAAAGAAAATAATTTAAACATTTCAAAACGACTCCAAACTTTTTTATACAAGTAGGACACATCATAAAACAGTACCAAAAATATTTTTATGATTTTTGGATAAATAAAATAATTATTAAAAATCAAGGAAGATGCATTTTTCAATTAAAATTTGTATTTTTAAATCATGCAAAAACTACTCAAAATCAAAGTTTCAAATTTTTCATGGATTCATATACTCATAAGAAGCTTCTACAAAAATTTTTCAGAATTTAAGGAGCTATTTTCAAATTTCTATGAATTTTGAAAGAACCAAAGACTATTCATAAGAAAAGAAATTAATAAACAAGTTTTAAATCAAAACCGCCTTCGGGCCCAAAGTGGCCCGACTTCGCCCACGGCCAAACAGGCCAGCCCAGCGGCCAACAGGCCGGCCCAGCAAAGCCTCCCGGGCCGACCCGGCGGCGGACCGGCTTTTGCGGCGAGAACTCGCCGGCGACGAGGTCTCCGGCCACGGGGCTCCTCCCCTTCGACTCACCTCTTTACCCCGCATCTCCCGGACCCTTTTTCCCCTTCTCTAACGCATGGAAGCTCCCCGGCCGGCGACCATGGCGACCCGGGCGACGCCGGGCGGATCTGCGGCGGGCGCACTGGCGCCCTCCCCGACGTAAAAAAACGAGCACACCACCTTCTTTAGCATCGCGGGGCGACCATTTCCCTTCACCTAAACAAACCCGAACTGACCCCTAACTAAAACGCGCTCGCGCGCGGCGGATGGCATGGCGGAGCTCACCGGCACGACCGGCGTTCCGACTATTCCGGCGCAGCTAAAGGCAAACGGATGACATAGACACGTGCAGCAGCTCACCACAGTGACGATGCTTGCGTTGGTTGAGACGGGGACGTGGCGGAGGTGAACGGACGACGGTGGCCGCGACAACGACGGCGCCGACCGGTGGCAAGGACGATGTTCCCGTGCTTCTGGGCGTCTACTGCGAAAACGGACGAGTGCATGAGAAACACGACGCCGTGGCGACGCTAAAACACAAAGATTTGCAGTCAAGCCGCACCGACGCCGAAGCCGGCAGCGGTGAGGTGCCCCGGCGGCGCGCTTCGCCCAAGAACGAGAAGAAAAAGCGCGCTGCGGTGATTTCGGTAGCAAAAGGGTCGCGGCCGAGGTCAGGAGAAGCGTAAGGAGGTTGCGGAGGTGATATTGAAGTGGAACGGCGAGCGGTGAAGCACTGGCGGCGTATCGCGGCGGCGGGTGACGATGGTTCCGGCGGGTGAGGTTTCGGGAAAACGAAGAAACGACGACGATGGCCGGCTTATATAAGCAATGGATGAGGTGGTGAGGTGGCGGAGGGCTTCACGAACTCGCCACCGCCAGCAACGCCAAGCACGAAGACGCCGGAACCGCGAGAACGACCACGGGCGGCGTCGGCCGGCAGCCCGGCATGGACGTGAGCAGAGGTTTCCCCGTGGTGGTTCTTGTAGCACCCAACCCTAACTTTCTGAATTTCATCAAATTCTCCTCAAATTTGAACTGAACTCAAAAAATTCCAAAAAGTGACTTAGCCTAATTTTTCAAGATCTACAATTTTCACAATTGGAAGATTTTCAAAATCAGCCTCTAAATAGGACTTTTTGAAAAGCAGTTCAAAATTTTGAAATTTGAATTCAAAATTACTTTTAAAATCATGTAACAACTTGAAAAACTTTGTACATGACTTTTGCTCATCTCAACATGATCTACAAATTAGGTTTTGGAAGTTTTCGCAAATTTTGCTTAGATTTTGAAATAGGGTTTTTAAATCAAAAGGGGACAAAACCCTAATTTTGGTGTTTTCAAAATTACTCTAAATTTTTGAACTAAACTTTGAAAACTCAAAATATCAACTTTGTTCAACTTTGAAAACTCTACAAAATTGCTTTAATAACCATACCCAAAATCTTTATAAATTTTGAATAAAAGAAAAGGGGTTAAAAGAAAGAATGGGAATTAGGGTTTTTCGGAGTTCAATTCAAACCCGAATTTGATTCAAATTTCAGATTCCCAACCTATACTATCCAACCCTCAACCAACATCACACTTAGGATCAAAAACATAAAATAAACTTAATTTTATTCAATCCACGACTTAATCGGCACGTAACACGGGGTGTTACATTAGCATCTCTGCATCTGTTAGGGTATGTATGAATCGTGATTGGGTGTGGTGATGCAATCACATTGGTTTTCTCTTGTTTCCGCTCTAAAATTGCTCAAGAAGCACGCCTGCCTTCCTGTTGTAATAACTCTGATGGGCCTGACTGATTAGTGAACTTTCAGTTTCTGTTTGGTTCTAAGCTATCTCATCTCAGCCGTTTGTAATAACTCTGATGGACCTGATCGATTATGTGAGTTTCACTTCCTGATTGGACTCACCTTGTGTATCGCAGGCCAATGGACAGAGAACAGCCCGCGCATTTGCTCGCTATAATCACTAGAACACGTTAGCTCTGCGGCCCATGGGCTCACGGCCCAATCGGCACGGTGTTAAAGAAAGTTTGAGCCCAAAACACCATATAACCACATCCAGATTAATGTTGACAGGACTCTGCTGCCGCGCTAGTATAATGTCTTGTGTTCCAAGGAAATCATTTGTTGATGATTCGCTTTATTCGGGCGGCAATGTTTACGACTCAATGTGTTCTGCTTGATTGATTGATACGCATGGTCACACATTGAGCAAAAGGGTAATTTTAATTTCTCTCGCAATCGTTGTGGTTGCTCAAATATATACTACTAGGAGAATTCCCCGTTGGCGTTGCAGCGGGTATGCGAGTTGAATTTTATTTAATTGCATAGAAATCAAATTCAAAAAAAAAACACGAACATGGCCATAAAACTTCATGCATATACTTACATTCTCAGATGCATGGAATGACAGATGGAACAACATTATACTATTTTAGTGGCTGGGGGCTGCAACAACATGATATTTTAATAAAATGCTTATATGCCTTAGTTTAGGTTACATATTTAGAGGTCAATGGAGAAAAGACATGAATGAGATATTCCTAATGATATAAAGTCAATCAACAATTTAATTTGTGAATAATATGACCATATCCATCCTAACAGGAATATTTGTAATCTATGAGCTCAGAATACATGCCATACTCATCGCAAAAAAAAAAAAAAGAATACATGCCATACAGTGTTTCTATTTTCCTCCCCACCCCACCCGGTCTCTCTGACCCATAGCCAATCTAGTGTACTCGCCCCTCCTTCTTGTGGTTCATGAGCAGATGGAAAGGGCAGGTGATGTCTATTGCAGGCGGGTCCAGCAAGGTAACGTGGTGTGCTCCCATTGGCTCAAGTGACGTGGTGCGCTCCGTTCATTTTCCTGGCTGCTGCGTCCTTTCGAGAGAGAGAGAGCAATTCAGGAAGAAACAAAGAGATAGCAGAGGGGCAGGCAAAGCAGCAAGGCGTCGGCGATAGCCGCGTTGTTTTTTCGGTGATGCGCCGCCGCGCCGGACAGCGAGCAGGGCCCGACGGCCTCGACAGTCGCCGGCCTGTGGGTGGTGCTCCGGCGAGCGCGTTGTTTTTCGGTGATGCGCCGGACAGCGAGCAGGGCTCGACGGCCTCGGCAGTCGCCGGCCTGTGGGTGGTGCTCCGGCGAGCGCGGAAGCGGGTCGTATAACCGTGGCGTAAGGAGGCTCAGTGGACTTGGCTTGTGCCGATTTGGATGCAGAGAGGATCTGTGTGGAGATGGAGTAGCCCATCAACGTCGATTGAGCGAGGTAGGCAAGGTATTTAAACAAAAAGGCAACTCGGTGATTCAATTTCATCTTCTGAGTGCGTGTGCGTTCTCAATTCTGAGTGCGTTGATTCAATTTCATCTTGTGAGTGCGTTGGTGGCCAAGGAATCAATGCAGAAATAAATTGAAGTACATGCGCAGGCGCCTGGGTGGGTGGTGGACGGTCAGCAACAGGCTAATGCATGGAAGGAAGGTCAATAACTGAAACAGAAACTGATGGGTTGCCTATGTGGCGTGCAAGATGCGACGCCGAAGAACTCCCAGTGGGGTTTCTCCTTTATAGGAGTTATAGATTATTACTAGTACTACTACTACCACTAAAATCATTGCCGATACCTACCAAAAACCGAACCGTCGCTCCCGTGTGGGCGACGCGGGCGACGGAACCCTAAGCCGCCGCCCGCTCGTCCCCACGGCTCCACCCGCGGCGCCGCCGGCATCTCGTGTGGCTCATGGTGAAGGTGGCGGCGTGGCGGCCCCCGGTCTCCGATAGATCGGGCGGGCGCGCCGCCCGGTTCCCGGAGAGGCGCTCGCCGGCGGGGGCAACTGCGGTGTCGGGGCGGGTGGGTGGCCCAGATCCGGCGGTGCCCCGGCCGGATCCGGTGGGTCGGCGCGGGGTGCGCGTCGGTGTGTGGGAGGGGCGACGGCGGCGACGGCCGTGGTCGGGCGCCGGCGGCCGACAATGGTTGTGGCCGTGACGGCGGCGGCGGCCGGTGTGGGGTGCGCAGGGGGAGGTGGTTGCGGTCGGTGCGGTTGGCACCGGCGGTGGGCGCGGCCGGGTGCCGCTAGCTCGCTCGATCCGGCGGCCCCCACCGTGTGTCGCGTCTTCTTCGGGCGTGGCGGCCGGGAGATGGTGGGGTCTCGGGCGCCCTATGCGCTGGCGATGGGTCTTTGCGGCAAGGTGTTTGGCGCTTCCCTTCTCCTCGACGGCATTATCGGGTCAGGGCGCCGCCTTGGTGGCGGCCGGGGCCGACAGGTGCTTTTGCCGGTGGTGCCGTGGTGGTGCCTCGGCCGTCTTTGGGCTTCTCCCGGTAGAGGCGATGCGGAGGCGGGGGGGGGGCTACTTCCATGGCCATGAGCGTGCGGCGGCGGAGTCTTTGCCAGGGGCGTAAGCCCCCACCGATTGGTGGCAATGATGGCGGCGCCCTTGGGGCGTCGTTTTTTCCCAGCCCGGGGGCACCATTGAGGGCTACCATGTCATTGCAAGATGGACATCTCGGGGTGAAAACCCCGGTCCTCTATGGACGTGCGACGACGGCGCCATTGGCGTCGTGCCCTCTCCTTGGAGGCGCCGCATCTTGAGGCCCGTCTCGGCTTGTGGGAGTGGTGATGGTCGGTTGGTGGTGTTGCCTATGCGCGTTGAGGCTATGGTGCCGCGTGGTCCATGTTGGCGGGGAGGTGCGAGAGGGCCCTTGGGTCCGGGCGGTCTTGAGTTGGCGCGTAAGGTAAAGTGGTGATCTCGGTGACGGCCGGGCGGAGGTGATGTTCTCAAAGCAGTTTCGAGATATCCGAGGCCCCGACGGTGGAGTGTGAGGCGGTGGGTGAGGCGAGGCCCCCACGCCAGAGTGGTTGGGGAAAAGTGATTTTCAATGGTGCCGCGACGGGACTTCTACTAACGCATCGCCGGAAGCGGGGGATCGACGATCGTGGGTGTGCGGCTTGAGGAGGATAGTCCCAAGGCGGAGGAGTCCGTAGGCTGCTCGGGCTTGCGCCGGGCCTGCGGCTTTTGGCGTGGCACGCGTTGAGTGGTGACGACGACGCAGTTCGTCGGCTTGCCTTCGGCTCCTTTCCTAGGTGGTGGTGGTGTAGCGTTGTGTTTTTGTGTGTTTTGATCTTTTCTTGGTGGCTGCAGCAAGGTGGCTCGTGTCGACGTCCCAATCTGACCGAGCGGTGTTGATGGGGGCTCGTGTTGATGGCGCAATCCAACGGGTGGTGCTTCATGTTTATTTTTCTTCCATCCACCTTGTCGTTAGTTGAGTTGTCTTAGTGGAAGCTAGTTGTGGTGTGAGTTGTTGTAACAAGTGGTAGGTGGAGTGGAACACTCCTAATTTGTATGGTTTTTGGGCCCGTTTCCATTCAAAAACCGGGCGGGTGCTTGCCTTTTTTTTTTTCTTTCTTCGTCTAATAGAAATCGTGGTAAAGCTTTTGCCGTTCTTTAAAAAAAAAAATCACTGCTGATCATTTGTTAAAAAAAACGATAGGAACATAATTAAAACCAAACTTTGACTAGTGATTTCAAAATTGAAATATTCACAAAGCATAGAAAAATGGCAGTAATAATACCATGAAACGTTGTGAAAAAAAGACCTATTGAAAACATTATGACGCCCAAACTCAACACTTAAAACTCTGTTTTGAGCATAGAGACTTGATTTGAGTGACATTGCTGGAAATGCTCAAATACATAATACTACTAAAATCACTGCTCATCATTTGTTAAAAAAAAAAATGGCAGTGTATCATCTAGTGGCAAAAGGGGCGTCATCACGTCAGACATCAACATAGTTAAAAGCTAACTTTGACAAGTGATATCTATATTGAAATGCTAACGAAGCATAGAAAAACAAAAAGTGGTAGTAATATACCACTAAACGTCGCGAAAAAAAATACATTTTGAAAATATTATGATGCCCAAATAACTCAACGTTTATAACTTTTTTTTTTTGCAGTAATATCACTGAAATCAGGTCTCTACTTTAAACTTGAGAGCTTCTCCTACTTTCATAAGGATGTTTTTATTTTTCCCAAAAAAAAAAAAAAAGATGTTTTTATTTTTGCAGCTAAACTACAACAACAGCCCATAAACTATGACCTGAAGGTAAGGGAAAGGAGATCAAATTACGTCTTTTGGTTAGGAAAACATCATCTTCTGATGTTGCTAAGGGCTTTTGATCGCATTTTTCAGAGGACCTCTGGCATCAGTTGAAGCGGGTGGGTTTGAATGAGAATGACGAGACTCACCCTGTTCTTGGCAACAATAAGCAGTTGCTCGAACACCTAGTGCAGCAAAGGTTAGTTTGGTGTGTGCTGTGGAATCTATAGTTTACTTGCAAAGAATTTGGTTGCTGTATCAGTTCCCTTGATGCAGGTACTTGCTGAAGGAGAAAATTGCTGGACCAGAAGGCCATTTCATGATGTATGAACTTGCTGAGAGGGCATAGGATGAATCCATCAATGGGAAGATTAAAGATCATATTTCACAGGTTTGTAAGCATTACAATGTGGCGATAGCATTACACTTTTCAATCTGTTAAAAGTACTGACTTTTTCACGGTGACAGCAAAGGTGGTAATGTGCCCAGGATATATAAGTAACAGTCATACACACCATCATCCTTAAATGTGATCCCAGTTGATTTACCATTAACTCTGTATACTGAATATTTATTTTTAACCAACCCAAAGGGTTTTATACAGTGTCATTATCCATCATTAAGATTGCCATGCCTTCTGGATTTCTTGCTTTCCTATCATTGGAGAAGTTAGTTGGCATTAATTTTCCTTAGCCTGCTAGCCACATGTCTGTTTTCTGCTTCTAGTGCCTAGTAGTGAACTTGTATTTGTTCCATAAGTCGTTGAAAGATGAATAAAACTGCAAGCAATTGCCGATCAAAAAAATTTATTTCACTTCTGATAACAAGCAGCATAGAAGCAATTGTCAGTAGGGAACTTGACATCCTGAATGCATTGGTAAACACTGAAATCAGATTCTAATGAGAGACCATGCTAGTTTTTTTTTTTTTTTCGAGATCACGCTGAAGCGCGTTTTTCATTAAGCAAAAAGAGTTTTTTCCGAATACAACCCAACACGAAAGGTAACCAAGGTTACCTCCCCTGAACCTACCAACTACTGGATCTCTACAGAATGGGATTACATTGTGAGAAACTTGCAACACGGACCGGATGCCGAGCGGAATCAGCGGTGCGCCTAGGCGCCTACCTCATCCTCCAAACCGTCAAGGTTGAGGTCCAACATGGCCACATCGAAGCCTCCCGCCAAAGAGCTTATTCAGCGCCATCGCTGCGCACCGCCATGTCCCCCTTGAAAGCTGCATTGAACCGGGTCACAATGTCACCCGGCACGGCGTCTTCATCGACATGGACTCCGAGCTTCCACAACGTAATCTTCAGGCTGCGGCGTCGTGTTGGCCTCCCGTGGCTTGGCCGCCAGACGGCCACCGCGCGCCGCAGCGAAACCGGTGTCTTGGAGCGCCTTACCTTTGGCCGCTTCACGAGAGGAGTTGCGATCGGCAGACAAACATCCGCCTCCGGCGTCCCGCACCGATCGGCCGACTTCGGCCTCGCCCGGCCAGAGGATGGGATACTCCGGGTCCCTCGTCTCGACCATCTCCAACCCGGAAAACGGAGCAGCAATGAGGCGGCGTCGTCCCCTCCGAAGACATGGCGGCGGTGTAGCGGCGTCGTCCGTAGCCGCAGGTCGGGCAAAGAGTGGAGTCCTCCCCGGTCACCTCCAAAGACAACCGTATCCGCGGGCGAGCTGGGTCACACGAGGCGGCGAAGCCACCGGTACCTCCTAGGTCTCAAGAGAGGTAGGAAGAGTAGCGCACGAGAGCACGACGAGGGATGCCGCGAGCTCATCGAGCATCGATCAACCCAAACGGGAGGCTCAAGACCGTCGCCCACCCCTAGCGCGAGTGGATCCGCAGAGGTGGCGACGTTGGCGGCGGTGTTGGCGGTGTTGAGCTCCTCCCGGCGACCTGCCCGGCCCCGGCCGACGCCCGCCGACGATGACGCGTAGCCTTGTGAGGACGAGGAGGAGAGGGTGCCGGCTTCCGAGAAGGTTCCACGACGCAGCAAGGGGAGGCAGAGTCCACTGCCGCTCCGTGGAGCGCGATTGGCTCGGCACCTTTGTTGACGGTAGTTATTGTCAAAAATTAAGTAATTATTTTTCCTACAAAATCATGGATAAATAATATAAAAGATTATTATTACTAATGGATTCCACGAGTTTTGGTGCACACTCGTTTTACAGATGAACTCAGGAATATTCCGTAATATTGAAGAAAAGAGGAGAAATAGAGAAACAGAAAAGAAAAGGACCAAATCGGGGCGATTAGTATAAATTCGTGGGTCCAAATGAGAAGAGAAGACAGCTCGCAAAGGCCGGGGGCCGACCTGTTGTCAGTGGGGCGGGCGGCATGCCCCCCGTGCCGCGCGGCACCGCCGGAAGAACCACGTGTCCAGCACGGAACCTTCCTACAACCCGACCTATGGAGTAGATCTAGTCCGTCCAATCAAGTCGGTTTGATCCAAGGGCTGAGATTCATCCTATGGGGCTATAAAAGAAGGGGCAGGGCTCCCCCCAAAACCCTAATTCATTAGCTAATTCATTCGCTATCTCATCTCATTGATTAGAGAGGGATCCCAATGTGAGGAACTCTCTCTTCAATGTAGATCTAGGGTTAGACTTTTCAATGTAATAGATTAGATCCAGGTTGAGAGTTAGGGAGAGCGGAGCCGTGCTCAGGTCTCGAGAGTCTTGAGTATGGTATGTCTTTGTATCTTCTCTACAAGACTTATGCTTGATATATATTTATCTTCTCTATTTACTTTTATGCCTTTCATATATTTATGGTTAGTGTAGTATTTATGCTTTAGCATAGGATCTCCGCTCGCATCGAAAGTGCTCTAGTTATAGACATAATTAGAGTAGTAATTAATAGTGTAGACATGGTGTCTAGACTAGAGGTTACCTGAGATTGCATCCAATCCCACGGATAGTTTGTGGTAGCCCTGTGTGGTGGCCACGATGGCCGACGTATTCCACCACGTTCGGGTTGGTGTTTGTAGGACTTTAGTCGAGCTTCCTAGCCCCCTTTCTCATCCCTTTCTGTGGCTAGTGTTCTGATGTCCCGAAGTGTTATTGTGTGATTGCTATATTTATCCATACTTCAGTTACCTTAGAACCAAAGTATTAGAGAAGTAATTAGGAACCTTTGCCTCTCCCGTTGTCCTCTTGATTAGCTAAGCTATTCATTTATCATAGTAGTCTTTTAGTCATTATTAGTAGATTACTTTTATCCTTAGTATTCATAGTCTTGTTTATATATCGTTTACCACTTACCCTACTTTAGTCTAGTTGGTTTGCTAAGTTAGTAGATACATGATTATGAGTTATTAGAATTCTTTAACCAAAGCTTTCTGTGGATACGATACCCTAGAATACTCCCCTAGGGAAAAGCTACATTGATGTTCTCGCGGCGCTTTGCGTAATCCTTCTTATTCTTTTAGCACTTAACAAACGTCAACAACCTTGCAGGATGGCGATGCCGGACTATACCGCAGGTCCGACGACGCCCCCCCCGCGGCCCCGGTTGTAGGTGCTCGCGGGCGACCGGCGCGCTGCAGTCGGGCACGGTGTCCCATTCCCCCGACAAATGTTGCAGCAACACGCCGGGAACCCACAAACCGCGGGCAACGTGGTCATCACCCAAACAGTTGAAGCGAGCCCGACCAAGAGCGGCGGGACGGGCGGCGCTGGACACCTAACCGCGTTCCCGGCGTCGCTGCGCCGATGGCTCTCGATAAGCGTGAAGCCCTCGGCGTCGACGCGCCCACGGGCGGGAGCGTGGTGCGATCGAACGTGAGGGCGTCCCTCCCTAAAGGTACGGATGCAACCGCTCGAGGGATGCGGCGCCGACGAGGCGCCACCGGGAGGTTGGACGCCGCGACGGCCCATCTTTGTCGGCAGCGACGCTGGCCGCACGCACACCCGAGAGCGCTGGCCACCTAGCCGGCGGTGAACGGGGACACGCCCACCAAGCTGCGAACCAAGGCACCGGGTGCGTAGGCACCCTAGCGGCCTGAGTCATATCAAGACGACGACAAGCGGTGCCGCTTCCTCCCGGCGATGGCGCCCGGCGGCGTCCCGAGGCCTCGGCGGTGGCGAGGTTCGGAGAGCCTTTACGAGCGACGCCCAGAAAGACGGACGCACGGGCCGCATGAGCCGGCTCATCGTCGGAGCTTGTCGCGCCGGAGTCATCCTCCCAACGCCGAAACTTGCTCCCCCCGCCAGAGATTGGAGGGCGGGGAAGAACGGAGGTGCCTGTGCCGAGAGGGAGGGAGGGCGAGGGCATGACCGAGCGCGCAACATCCACCTCCTCCTCGCCGTCCTCATCTTCCGAGACGCCCTCGACGACGACGGAACCCAACCTCCACGCTCCATCGGGCCGGGCCGGCACGGCATGGTGTCGGCCACGACGGCGGCACCCAAAGGCGGCGGCGTTGACGGGCCCCCAGCCGTGCCCAGCAGCGCTGACCACAAAGGCAGCCGCAGACGCAACGGGCGGCGCCACCGTGCCGTCCCGGGCGATGGGGGAGGCGAGGGGGAAGGGAGGGAGAGGGCGATGAGCTGGGGGTGACCTCCTCATTGAAGAGGTCCTCGCCGGTCTCCGCAACCATGCCGCCAGCTGCGGAGGTGGCTGCCGGCGTGGGCCTCCGACGAGGAAGGGCAGCAGCTGGGACGGACGGCGGTGGCGAGGCCCCATTCCCGGACCCGAACGACGACGACGAATCGGCGGGCGTTGTTGACGACTTGGACCGGATGGCCGGGCGACGAGGCGGTCAAGGCAGCGAGCTGGCGCCGGCCCCTGGCCTCGAGCCCGGCCCATGCTAGTGAAAGAAGAATCCCTTTTTCTTCTTATATTGTGAAATGTGAAATAACATTGTGTGGTCTGTCTGTTCTTATTGTTGAGTAGGTTGTGGGTGCAAGCTTGCAGAAGTAGATGGAAGTGGATGCATATGACAATCAGTAGGTATTTCCTCTACACCAAATATTTGATTGTTTCTACATCACAATATCACTCTGTAGTGACAATTTCCTTGTAGGAAAATAATAAAGGTACTACTAGTAACATGTTTCTCTTATCTTATTTGTCAGTCTTGTAGGTTATCTGCGTTGCGTTAGGACAAGCTGACTCTCTCAGGCTGGGAAGCTATCATCTTGCATGGATACGGGGCTTGTACTCTGCATGCAATTTTGTACAGGAGATGTGGTTTGCAGTTAAGCAGTGCAACTTCGTTATTAGTATCCTTAGAATTAACTAAATTATGGCATGTGGACGACATGCTGTTCATCATCACAGCATGCTTGATACTTCCTTTTGCAGTGACCTAATTATTGTTTTTTTTCTCGAATACGCAAAAGACTTGCGCATCTTTGTATTTAAGGAGAAAAGTTTTGGTTTTACACCCAGCAGAAGCCGGTGACGGGAGGTTAAAATTTTACAATTGAGCATCGCCTCCTAGAACAGTTTCGCTAAGCCGATTACTCGCGAAATAAACAACTAAGCTCGTGCACTCCGGACCGAGCACGCATGCAGTCAAGCGGCCCCTCCTCGGCGCTTCTACGGGGTGGAGCGACCACTCGACATCCGAGAACAGCCGCCTTGCAGCCTCCTTGTGCGAAGGTTCAA
This sequence comes from Hyparrhenia diplandra, assembly GCA_015847255.1. Taxonomy (NCBI): domain Eukaryota; kingdom Viridiplantae; phylum Streptophyta; class Magnoliopsida; order Poales; family Poaceae; genus Hyparrhenia; species Hyparrhenia diplandra. Next base: position 20,703 of record JADLZK010012996.1, read on the forward strand.
GGTTGCCGATGTAGATATCCTCGTATGCTTGTTTGCCCTCCTCCGTCGGCTTGTCTTTGATGAACCCCATGCGTTGCATTACAAGGATCTCTCCGCGTTTGGCCACCGGGACCTTGAGACTTGCCGCGCGGCGATGCGCTGCTCCGTAGCGGCAAATTTTGATGAAGAGGATTCTTGTACCTTGTAATGGAGCAAAGTGGAGATGCCGCTTTTCTTGAGGACCCGCCTAGCGAAGCGCTTAATCCGCCCGCCAACGGGGAGGGCTGGTCGTCCAACACCGTGCCTTCGCGTCCGCCTGAAGGGGTGCCGAGGGGCGTGCTGCCCGGCGGCTGCGCCCTCAACCGCATACAGCAGGTGACGGGCGAGCCACGCGGGGTGGGGTCTCCCGCCGCGTGACGTCGCGGTCGCCTCGAAGACGGCGGCTCTCGAGTTTCCACGACACCCCCGTAATCTGTCACCCCGAACTCCGCCACAGGCCGCGCACGGCAAGCGGCGGCCGGCGTGTGGCCTCCTCTGGCGTCCTCGGGTGCGGTGCCGTCAAGAACGATACTTCGGTGCTGGCTCACCATGGAGCAGCTGCGGTTCCCCAATGGTAGAACCACCGCTGCCCAAACCCGTGGCCTCGGTATCCGGCCCAAGTCCAAGTCACCGCTCCCACCGGTAGCCAGCGAATCATCGGCATCGGCGCAGCGGTTTGCAGTTTCCGCCCGATGCAGCGCCGTGTAGCGGCGGTGGCGGTCCCTCGAGCACGGAGGCCCGAGGCAAGGTCCCGTCCGCCGACGCCGTCGTCGGCCTTTGGCGGCGGCTAGTCCGGGCGACGCTCAAGCCCGCCGCCCGAGTCGGGACCGTCCGGGGTGGAGTCCGATGATCGGCCTCTGCCCGCGAGTCCACAAGGTTGCTTGAGCCGCCAAGCCATCTTCTGGGCCGCGCCGACGCCTCTCTTTCTTTGCGCCGTGGGCGGGTGCGCTCCGCCGTAGACCGGCACGGATGGCCGGGGCCGCTCCACTAGCCCCGCATCGTGGTCCGCGCGCAACCCCGCACCGGCGTTGCCCAAGCTAGAGGCGCCGCCGTCCGAAGTCGCGGTCACCGGAAGGATGCGCATCCATGGCCCAGACCGCGGGGCCTCCCACCGCCGTCGTCGGGGGCGCCCGATCGCTGGGTAACCGAGGTCCCGGCCGCGAAAGGAGCGCAGCTCGATCACGAGGTTCGAACTTGGCGGGTCATGACGATGGACAGGTTGTCGGCACCGTACCCGCGACGACATGGCGCCAAAGACGACTTCGCCCGGGCGGCGTCCACGCCGTTAGCGGCGGTGGCTGGTTTATCGCCGTGGGCCCCGGTGTACCCGAACAAGCCGGGCGTCGTCGGTTTGCGGTCCGAGGCCGCTGCGAGGCCACGTGCGAGGTGGTTTTCACCATGACACCCGATGCAACGCGCCGGTCGTTTGCGGTGGCGACGTGGTGTCCCGCCGCAAGGCAATTGAGGCAACGGTACAAAGTAGCACTTGGCCGTCCACGCGGGCGGAAGGTGCGGGCGCCCGTCGATCGCCGCCGAGCCGCATGGCGGCCGCGGCAAAGATCGACGGCCTCGCGGGGCGGGTGGAGTGGCGAACCATCCGCCCGGCCGTCGGCGTCCGACACGACGGCACGTTATGGGGCCCAAGACGCCGGTGAGCAGAGACGGCGTGGCGCGGCCGGGCAGGCTCCCACCGCCGCCGCAGCCCCACCGGGCGACCACGCCCATCATCGCCGCCTTCTTCCGGTGTCGCCGACGCGCGCGCCGAGGACGGCCCCGTGCCGACGGCCCGGCGGCCCGGTCGCCGCCACCAGCCGCCGGGATCGGGAGGGATTCCGCCGCTCCTAGAGCCGTGGACCTCAACTAGCTTTGGCCGCGCCATGACAAGGTCGGTGAGACCCGGCTGAGCCATTGGCGGCGGCGGTCACGGCCGCCGGCGAGATGGCACGCCTTTGCGATCTCGAGGTAGGTTGGAGAAGGTTCGTAGTCCACCTCATCATCCGAGTCATCGTCCCCGACGACGAGGTCCTCAGCCCGCCATCTTGGACCGGCCGACGGAGGGGATGAACGGGTCGGCGTCGGGGAGAGGGGCTTCTCACGGCCACCGGGACGCACCGTCCTCAACGGTCGCCGTTGCGGGGGTAGCCTTCGGCGAGGGACACGGAGCCGAAGGCAGCGGTGTGCGAACCCGGCGGCCCCGCCCTCAGATCCGGCTTCCCATAGCTTGAGGACATTTCGATGAACAAAGGTTGTGGGCACGAGCGGTGCTACGCCCTCCGGCCTCGGCGGAAGGCGTAGGCGAGGCACACGCATGCTGCTGCATCGCGACGGAAGGTGTCGGGGTGGCACTCGGCTGCATTGGCACTCCCCAGCGGCGATAGCGGCGATGAGGGCGGTGCCGGGCCGAAATGGGCCCCGGCCGGCAAGATCCAACAAGCGGCGGCGGCCGTTCCCGTTCGCCTCTGGGCGGCGCCCGGCTTCGCGGGGCCATCGTCGGCAAGAGGAGCGGGGAGGAATCGGAGGCCGGGGCCACCGGGCCGGCGGCCCGCGCTCCGGCGATGGCGGCATCGGTGTGGCGCCGCGAGGGGCCAGAACCCCGCCACTGGCAAAGGCAAGGTCATCCATGGCTGCCCTGGGAGAGGAAGCGGGAGCGGAGGATGGACCGTAGGGGAGAGTGCGGGCGACGCTGAAGTTCTGCCGCGGCCGACAAAGATCGGAGGCGCCGCCGCCGCCGCCCCTAGGGTTAGGTTGCCGGGCGGCGCGCCATGGGCCCGGGGAGCTCGAGCAGGAGCAGGAGAGGAGGGGAATGGGGAGGGTGGTGCGTGGGAGGTGGTAGCGCGGGGCGCCTGGCGCCAGGGCGGCTAGCCGCCGCCGGCGACGGTGGGCGGGGCGGAGTCACCGCGGGGATGGGTCACGGTGAAGATCTCTAGATTGGTTTTGGCTAATTGATGACATCCTTAGGACTAATCTCTATGCTAAGTGTTTGATTTAGTTGGAGATTGGTCAAGCCAAGTGTGATGCATGGTGGTCATGTTGGATGGATCGAGATGGTTCAATTGATGATCAAGTGCATGACTTGGGTGGATCGTGGATCAAAATGGGCTCAAGGCAAAGGTATATCATAGGGCCATTTTGATTTTACACTCAAGACACCATAGAGGGTGTGAGTGATTATAGGATCGATAAGCCGTACTATAAAGAGGGAAAACTATCGTACATATCGATCCTCATGTGCCTCTAGGTTCAAAATCATTTGCATGCATTCTAACCTAGAGAGCTAACCTAACCTTCGAAATTGATTGTGAAAATGTTAACACACGAGCACATGGTGATGTACACGTGGTGGTGTTGGCACATTTACGAAGGCGGTGATGGTTGTAGGGTTGAGTTGGGTTTGGGAACCGCTCACCCTCCCGCCGAGCTTGCGGCGGGATTCGGCGCTTTCGAGAAAATGAGATGCATATTTTCTATTGCGCCGGATGCAAGTTGGTGGTGAAAAACATGCTAGTCCTCGTGCACAAATTGGTATATTTGTTGGATAGCATGTCGGAGAAAAGACGGCGAAGGAACGGCGAATTTTAAACGATGACTTTTTCGCCGCTCGGGCGTGGACGGGACGCACCCGACCGGAAGTCTGGTCAAATGTGACCGGACGCTCCGGTCGGTCGCGTCTGGCGTAGAGCCCTGCGCAGCCGGATTTCACCGGACGCAGGGGACCGGACGCCGGATCGGGACGCTTTCCGGTGCTCGGCCCGAAGCGGCGATCGACGTTCGGTAGCCGTTAGGCGTGGGCGAGCTCCTTGTCGGTTGTGACCGGACTACGTGACGGACTCGCGACCGACTCGGTGAGTCCGGGCCAAGCGTCCGGTCAGTTGTTTTTGTGCGTTTTGCACCCCAACGGTTGGATTTCGTGGTGGGGGTAGGGGTATTTATACCCCCTTGGCCGGTTCTAGGAGGTCTCTTGGTCATTTTGAATCAATCCTAACACCTCTAGAGCCGAGCACTCATCCTCCTCCTCACTCCTTTGCTTGAGAGCAACCATTCTAGTGAGTTGAGGTGATTCAAGTGCATTTGCTTTGATCATTGCATCTAGTGGCGCTTTGAGGATCGTTGTGAGCCGGTGGATTTCTTGTTGCTCTTGGGGAGCACCACCCCTAGCCGGCTTGGTGATTGGTGGAGGCGTTGGCAAGAGAAGGAGTTTGTTCTTGGCCACCTCGGTGATTGTGAGAGGACCGTGCATCCTCGTCGGACGACGAATTGCAAGATAATACATTGCTCGTGTCGGTGAGTACCTCTCATTTGCTTTGGGTATGGTAAGCCTAAAGGCATTTGGCTTGGAGTGAGCTCCACACCGACCCACACGTGAGAAGGTCGACACAACGGAGACGTAGCTTGAGTGGTGCTCAAGTGAACTTCGGGATAAATCTTTGAGTCTCTACTTGTCTCTTGGTGTCTCTTGGTGATTGGCTTCATTGGCTATATTGTTATTCTTCTCCGGTGATTGGATTGACTAGCCTCGACATTGTGGTATAACCCTTCTACACACTCTTGCATTACTTTCCTAGTTAGTGTGCTAGTGTAGCTTGTGTAGTCTTGCTTAGTTGCTAGTGTAAGTTGCTTGTTCACCTAGTGGTAAAAGTAGTGACTTAGCCTTTGAGTGTGAATTAGAGATCATAGCAACTAGAATTGTCAATAGGAGGCTTGCCGACAAGTAGAGCTAGTGCAAACGCATTTATCGCCATTTGTTATTCTAACAAGTTTGTCTAGTGTTTTGTAGAAAATTTTATTAGGCTATTCACCCCCCTCTAGCCATTTAGGACCTTTCACACGGGACGGACCGACGGACCGCGGGGACGCGATCATTCTCGAAGCGTACCTCGACCTAATTATTGTCACAAAAATGATCGGCATATCGTCATTGCGTAAAACCGTAATGTCGGTCATTGGACGCGCGTCGTCGTCTCTTGTCCGTCTACCGAAGCTCCTTCGGTGACTGACGACCACAATGTAGCCAAATCGTATTGACCGAGCTTTCACGCTTTATACTAGTGGTTTCTCCATGGTTAATCGGTAATCCCATATCTGGCGAGGCGACTAACGCAGCACGCATAGGTCACCTTTGGAGGAATAATATATGCTCCATTCCGTTCCATTGCACTTCCTTGTTCCTTCCCTCTAGGCATTGACTTCCTTTTCGTCAACCCCTGGCGCACCGGTACCTTTCGACGGAATGAGAACGTCATGGCTTTTGATTTTGGAAACCCCATCCCACGGCAGGCATGCCCCTTTCCGCCTACTTCTCCATGATGCTCGTCCCTATTGTAAAGTTCCCGGCCACCCTTGCCATCGTCGTCACTGTCGAAGTTCGTCTCCACCCTAGCGGTAGTGGCTCAAAGTCCTAGTGGTAGTGGCTTAGAGTCCGTCTCGGACATCTTGTGGTCGTTGGGTCGGGACTCGGATCTTCCTCCGGCGAGCCCCGTTCTGTTCTACCGTGAATTTAGGATGGCGGCCGCCGTGCGCTGATTTGTTGCTCACGGCGACAATCCTCGTTAGCATTTCTTGACATGGCGGCGGCGCGGCGGTGAAGAAGGTGGTGGCCAACGCCGGCTGGAGTTCAAGCGCAATCTTGTGTTGGGCCTGCTGGAGTTCAAGCGCAATCTTGTGGACGAGGAAGACATTCTCGCGTCCTGGGGTAGGGCTCGCGCTGGCACCAACCCATGCGGGTGGACCGGCGTTGCCTGTTCCAGCATCGGCGAGGTGACCGGCGTCACGCTACAAGGGCTCGACCTCCACGGTGAGCTCTCCGCCGCCCGTCTGGCGGCTCCGCGCGCCTCGCCATCCTCGGCGTGTCCTACAACGAGCTCTCGGGCTGCATCCCCCGTAGGCCTCGGTGCCCCCCGCCGTTGGAGGTCCTTGATCTCAGCGGCAACTCTCGTCGGCACCATCCTGGTCGAGCTAGGACAGCCGAACAAGATAAGAGTGATTGGCCTGTCAGGGAATGGCCTCTACGGCGCCATCCCGCCGGAGCTCGGTAACTGCTCCAGCCTACAGACGCTCGCCTTGAGCTACAACATCTTAACCGGCGGCATCGCAGGGGAGCTTGGCCAGCTGAGCAACATAAGAGTCATTGACCTGTCCAACAATGACCTCAATGGCACCATTCCTCCGGAGCTCGGGGACATGCACAGTGCAGTGGAGATTGACCTGTCGATGAACAACCTCATCGGCACCATTCCGATAGGGTTTCAGAATGTGAGAGGCTTAAAGTACTTGGACATCTCTTACAACCGACTCAATGGCACCATCCCTCCAGTATTGGGGGCCGACGCTAGCAACCTCACCGATTGCTCGACTCGCCGAGAAACCGGTGGCGGGGAGCATCCCTCCTCACCTCTGCAAGTACCAGAAGCTCGTATTCTTGAACCTCGCCTCGAACCGGCTCATCGGCAACATCCCTCCAGAAGTGATGGCATGCACTACCCTGGAGGGGCTCTGGTTGTCGGATAACATGCTGATTGGAAGCCTACCCCTCGGTCTGCCGCTGATGCAGAATCTACGGTGCCTTTTTGTTGACCACAACAACTTGTCTGGACCGATACCACCTGAGATCGGCAGCTTGACGAGCATAGAGTGGCTAATTTTGTCAAGAAATTTCTTTGTCGGACGGATCCCTACCGGCATCGGCAACCTGACAGAACTTGAGGAGTTAAACATTTCATCGAACCATCTTAGCGGGCCAATTCCTCGGGAGCTCGGTGCACTAGTGAACCTCCAGGCACTGAGTCTGTCTGATAACAGTCTGAATGGCACCATTCCTAGGAGCCTCGGAGGCCCGCACAATATTGAATAACGGAGATTGGAGGCAACCGTCTATCGGGTCATATCCCGGTTGAATTTGGCCATGAACAAGGACCAAGGATTTACTCTAAATCTTAGCAACAACATGTTGTCGGGTGAGATCCCGACACGGCTAAGCGGTCGACGATCCATTATCCGTACTTGAACAACAATGAGCTCCAAGGAGAAATTCCTCGTCATTCGGCAACCTTACAAGCCTCTTTCGGTGCGACTGTCTTACAACAATCTTGTTGGGCCAATCCCACCAGGTGGGGAAACTTGGGCGATTTGTGGTCACTGCTCTTAAACAATAATGGGCTTGAAGGGCGATTTCAGCATCAACTCTCGCGTCGGCACCATCCCGCCGGAGCTTGGTAATCGCTCCGCCTGGCCGACGCTTGCCTTGAGCTACTAACGCTTTGGCGGCGGCATCGAGGGAGCTCGGCCAGCTGAGTCACGCAAGAGTGATTGGCCTATCCGAGAAAAACCTCAACGGCACCATTCCGCCGGAGCTTGGGAACTGCACAAACCTGAAGACACTTGACTTGAGTAGTAACAAATTCACCGGCGGCATCCCAAGGAGTTGGATCGTTGTCTTCGCTTGCGGACTTTACATTTTCTCCAACGGTCTCGGCGGAACCATCCCTCCGAGCTTGGGGGCCTGCACAATGTCATGGAGATTGATTTACGCCTGAGAACAAGCTCGCGGCGTCATCGGCGAGCTCGGCAACCTACAGAGTGCAGTGGACATCAACTTCTCGTTGAACCACCTCGTCGGTGCAATCCCCAACGAGCTCGGCGCTGAGCAACTTGAGAAGGATTGTCATGTCCATGAACAACCTCACCGACACCATTCCGGACGAGTTTGTAACACGAGGCGCTTGGAATATTTGGACCTCTCTGAAAACCAGCTCCATGGCGGCATCCCTGCACTTTGCTAGGGGCCTATGCTAGCAACCTCGCGGAGCTCGACCTGTCGGGAAACCAGCTGACAGCGAGCATCCCTCCTCACCTCTGCAAGCACCAGAAGCTCATATACTTGAGCCTCGATTCGAACCGGCTTATCGGCAACATCCCTCCAGGAGTGATGGCCTGCACTACTCTGAAGGGCCTCAGTTTGTCACATAACATGCTGAATGGAAGCCTACCCCTCGATCCGCCGCTGATGCAGGATCTAGTGTGGCTTCTTGTTGCCTACAACAACTTTTTCGGACCGATACCGCCTAAGATCGGCAGCTTGAGGAGCATAGAGATGCTAAATCTGTCAAGCAATTTCTTTGTCGGACAAATCCCTGCCAGCATCGGCAACTTGACAGAGCTCTGGGGGCTAGACATTTCGTCGAACCAGCTTAGTGGGCCGATAACTCGAGAACTAGCATGGTGTACAAATAATCTTGGAGATCTTGATCTTAGCAGAAACTATCTCTCCGGAGAAATTCCTCCGGAGCTTGGTGCACTGGTATACCTGCAAGGTCTGAGACTGTCTGACAACAGTTTGGCTGGCAACATTCCAAGGAGCCTGGGAAACCTGTCCAGTGTCATGGACCTGGAGATCGGAGGCAATCTTCTGTCGGGTCATATCCCGGTTGAGTTTGGCCAACTGAACAATGGCCAAGCAATTACTCTAAATCTCAGCCACAACATGTTGTCTGGTGAGATTCCGACACAGCTAGCGAATTTAATGATCACGTTGTTGTACTTGAACAACAATGAGCTCCAAGGAGAAATTCCCTCGTCACTCGGCAACCTTACATACCTCGCTCAGTGCGACCTGTCTTACAACAATCTCGTTGGGTCAATCCCACCACAGCTGGGAAACTTGGGCACCTTATATTCACTGCGCTTGAACAATAATGTGCTTGAAGGACGAATTCCCTACTCATTTGCCAACCTTTCCTATCTTCAAGAGTGCAACTTGTCCAACAACAATTTTGTTGGACCGCTCCCATAAACCTGAAGATGTCCAACTACAGTGTTGCTATACTTAGTCTCAACCTGGTTACCATCTTTGCATCTGTTAGGGTATGTACAAATCGTGATTGGGTTGCGATGATGCAATCACATTGGTTTTCTCTTGTCTCCGCTATAAAATTGCTCAAGAAGCACGCCTGCCTTCCTGTTGTAATAACTCTGATGGGCCTGACTGATTAGTGAACTTTCAGTTCCCGCTTGGTTCTGTGGAATCTCATCTCAGCCCCCTTGTGTATCGCAGGCCTATGGACAGAGAGCGGCCGCGAAATTTGCTCTCCGGTCGCCATATCACTAGCAAACCTGAAAGAAAGCTCCTTTTTGTTCTTCTTATATTGTAATGTGAAGTAGTTTGGTGTCTGCTGAAACAAAACTTTTTTTTTTTGTGCTTGTTATTGTGCAGCTTGTGGGTGTTCAATATTTAGTCACATTTTACGATATGCTTCAATTAATCCATAAATACGACGTCACATACCACACGACATATGAATGTGAGCAATCCATTCACCGAACGAAGCTGTAGCGGATACGTACCACAATATCACAGAAGTAGATTGGAGTGAGGGATATGACAGTCAGTAGGTATTTCCGCTGCATCAAATATTTGTTTGTTTCTATATCAAAGTATCACTCGGTATCTATTAATTATTTCCTTCTAGGAAAATAATAAACGTAGTAGGTATGGAGGACATGCTGTGATCATCACAGCATGCTTGATACGTACTATCTACCTTTTTGTAGTGACCCAGTACCTAAATGTTGCCATCGTCATTGCAGAAACCATATTGTCAGTCATTGGATGCGTCGTCCTCTATCCTCTGTCTACCAGAGCTTTCACCTTTCAGTGACCTGACCACAATGTTGCAGACGTGTAGCAGAGGTTTCCCTGTGGTGAATTAGTAGTCCATGTGCGCGATACGACTAACGCAGCACGCATGGACGCATAGGTCACCAGTGGAGGTTGCACTTCCATCCTCCCCGTCCTCTACGAATCGACTTCCTTTTCGTCAACCCCTCGCGCACCACCTGCTCGACGGAATGCGAACGGCCTGGCTTTTGATTCTTGAAACCCCATCCCACAGCAGGCACGCCCCTTTCCGCCTACTCTCGCCCCCATTAAAGTTCGCGGCCACCTCCACCATTGTCTTCCTGTCCGAGTCCGTCCTAGTGGCTGTTGGGTCTGGACACAGGACTGCTTCCTCCGGCTGGAGCACAGTTCTGTTCTGCCGTCAATTTAGGATGGCGACGGCCGTGTCGCGGTTGTTGCTCACGGCGACCATCCTCTCGTTAGCTGTTCGTGACTTCGTGGCGACGGTGGGGGCGAAGAAGGTGGTGATAGACTCCGCGACTGCCCTGCTGGAGTTCAAGCGCGCAAGCTTGTGGACGAGGACGACGTTCTCACGTCCTGGGGCACCGCTGGCGCGGGCGCCGACCCGTGTGGGTGGACCGGCGTTGCCTGCTCGAGTAGTGGCGAGGTGACCGGTGTCACGCTCCAATTGCTCAACCTTGGAGGTGAGCTCTCCAGCGCTATCTGCGCGCTCCCGCGCCTCACCATCACTAGTACCCAATTTGTTTTGCATGGCGGGCAAAACTATTTTAGGTGGCGGGCAAGTCTGCCCGTCACTAACCAAAGGTCACGATAAATCGCGAGAATTTGCGTGGCGGGCAACAGTGCCCGCCACGGTAAATCGATTATCCGTGGCGGGCAAATGTGCCCGCCACGGACAATATTTTGAAAAAAATAAAAATAAAAACCAAAAACCCTAGACAGGCCCGCCAAGCCCATCCATGGGCCCGCCGAGCCCATCTAGGGGCAGCACCACGCCTGGACCGCCGCCGGATCCACCACGCCTGGACCCGCCGCCGGACCTGCTGCCGGATCCCGCGACGCGCGAGCTGGGGGCGCCGGGATTCGCCGCCGCCGCGAGCTGGGGCCACCCCGTCGTGGATCTGCACCGGCGCGACCTGGGAGCGCCGGGATCCGCCGCCGCCGCGAGCTGGGAGCTCCGGGATCCGACGCCGCCGCGAGCTGGGGCCACCCCGTCGTGGATCTGCGCCGCCGCGAGCTGGGACCACCCCCGTCGTGGATCTGCGCCGGCGCGAGCTGGGGGCACCGGGATCCGCCGCCGTCGCGAGCTGGGGCCACCCCGTCGTGGATCTGCGCCGGCGCGAGCTGGGGCGCCGGGATCCGCCACCGCCGCGCTGGGGGCGCCGGGTTCCACCTCCACCTCGACGACGACGTATCCGGACCGCCGCGAGCTGGCCTCCTCCCCGGGCCGGATCCGGAGGGTTGCCGCTGCCATAGAAGGAGCCGAGGGAGAGGGAGCGCGGCCACCAGCGTGAATGAGTGCGCGGTACAGAGGGGGGAGAGATGAGTGCGCGGTCGGGTGAGGATTGTGTGAATGAGTGCCCAAAACCCTAACTGCTGCTTATATACATGTAAGAACGTTAACGGGCCTTCTGGGCCTCAAACAGCGCCTTGGGCCTAGACATGTTTAGTGGCGGGCTTTATAAGACGCCCGCCACGGTTAATTGATTTTTCCGTGGCGGGCGCGTTATACGCCCCGCCGCGGAAAAATATATTAATCGTGTGCCGCGCAAAATTTATTTTCCGTGACGGGCAAAAATGCCCGCCGCGGAAAATAAAAGCGTAGCGGTGATATTAACCGTGACGGGTAAAAATATGCCCCGCCACGGAAAATATTTTGGAGCATCCGCGAAAATCATTTCGTTAGTAGTGCATCCTCAAAGTGTCCTACAACCCGCTCTTGGGCGGCAACCCCGTAGGCCTCGCCGCCTGCCGCTCACTGGAGGTCCTTGATCTCAGCGGCAACTCTCTTGTCGGCACTATCCCGCCGGAGCTCGGCCAGCTGAGTAACATAAGAGTGATTGACTTGTCTCGGAACAACCTCAACTGCACCATTCCGCTGGAGCTTGGGAACTGCACACAAACCTGAAGACACTTGATATCTATGTCAACTCTCTCGTCGGCACCATTCCAACAGTGTTTCTGAATCTGAGACACTTGGAATACTTGGACCTCTATAACCAACTCCATGGCGGCATCCCTCCATTGCTGGGGGCCAACGCTAGCAACCTCACAGCGGTCGACCTGTCTAAAAACCAGCTGACGGGGAGCATCCCTCCTCACCTCTGCAAGCACCAGAAACTCATATCCCTGCGGCTCTGGTGGAACCGCCTTGGTGGCAATATCCCTCCAGGAGTGATGGCCTGCACAACTCTGAAGGAGCTCTTGTTGTCAGATAACATGCTGACCGGAAGCCTGCCCCTCGAGCTGTCACTCATGCACAACATGTCATTGCTTGTTCTTCAAATTGAGAATAACCACCTCTCTGGACAGATACCGCCTGGGATAGGCAACTTGAGGGGCATTGAGGCACTACGTATGTTCAACAATTTCTTTGTTGGACAGATCCCTTCCAGCATCAGCAACATGACAGAGCTCGAGGAGTTGGACATCTCGTCGAACCAGCTTAGCGGGCCGATTCCTCGGGAGATAGGACACTGTACAAATCTTTCAACTCTTGATCTCAGCAGAAACTATCTCACAGGAGAAATTCCTCGGGAGCTTGGTGCACTGGTGTACCTGATATGGCTAAGCCTTTCCGACAACAGTTTGAATGGCAGCATTCCAAGGAGTTTTGGAGACCTGTCCAGTGTCAAAGACTTGGAGATGGGAGGCAACTGTCTGTCGGGTCATATCCCGATTGAGTTTGGCCAGCTGTCGGGTCATATCTCGTTTGAGGAGTTTGACCGGCCGAACAATGTCCCTATAGTTACTCTTAATCTCAGCCACAACATGCTGTCAGGTGAGATTCCGACACAACTAGCGAATTCGACGATTGTTTGGCTGTACTTGAACAACAATGAGCTCCAAGGAAAAATTCCCTCGTCACTTGGCAACCTTACAAGCCTCTATCAATGCGACCTGTCTTACAACAACCTTGTTGGGCCAATCCCACCACAGCTGGGAAACTTGGGCAACTTGTGGTCACTGCGCTTGAACAATAATGGGCTTGAAGGACAAATTCCCTACTCATTTACCAACCTTTCCGAACTGAATGAGTGCAACTTGTCTGACAACAATCTTGTTGGACCGCTCCCATAAACTTGAAGATGTCCAACTACAGTGTTGCTATACTTAGTCTCAACCTAGTTAGCATCTCTACATCTGTTAGGGTATGTATGAATTGTGTTCGCGTGCGACGATGCAGTCACAATGGTTTTCTCTTGTCTCCGCTCTAAAATTGCTCAAGAAGCACGCCTGCCTTCCTGTTGTAATAACTCTGATGGGCTTGACTGATTAGTGAACTTTCAGTCCCCGTTTGGTTCTAAGCTATCTCATTGTAATAACTCCGATGGACCTGATCGATTATACGGGTTTCACTTCCTGCTTGGAGTCACCCTTTTTTTTTTGAATCGAGCTTGGAGTCACCTTGTGTATCGCCTATGGACAGAGAACGGCCCACACATTTGCTTGCCATAATCACTAGAACACGTTAGCTCTGCGGCCCATGGGCTCACGACCCAATCAGCCCGGTGTTAAAGAAAGTTTGAGCCCAAAACACCATATAACCACATCCATATAAATGTTTACAGGACTCTGCTGCCGTGGGCCGCGCGAGTATATAATGTTTTGTGTTCCAAGGAAATCATTTGCTGATGAGTCGCTTTATTTGGGCGGCAATGTTTACAGGACTCAATGCGTTCTGCTTGATTGATTGATACGCATGGTCACACTTTGAGCAAAAGGGCAATTTTAATTTCTCTGCAATCATTGTGGTTGCTCAAATATATACTATTACTACTACTAAAATCACTGCTCATCATTTGTAAAAAAATGATAGGAACTTAATTAAAACCAAACTTTGACTAGTGATTTCAAAATTGAAATATTCAAGAAAAAATGGCAGTAATAATACCATGAAACGTTGTGAATAAAGATGTATTGAAAAAAAACAGATGCCTAAACTCAACACTTAAAACTCTGTTTTGAGCAATTCCAGCAATGTCACTCAAATCAATTCTCTACTTTTGGCTTGAGTACTCCCCCTATTTTCATATAAATAAGAATGATTTTCTACTAAAACTCCAACAAGGGCCCATAAATTATGACTGCCTAGTTTTATCTCTCTTTTTTGCAAACTATTCAAAAAAAATGTTTATAGACCATACAAATTAAACTACATTTTGGTTTTGACGAGCATCAGAGTCGTCAGTCACCACACGTCATAGTAGTCCACAAATGTACTGGCATCGATCCCTACACCTACCTCTTCAATTATTTTACCTCCTTTTGATTGAATGGTAAATATACCAAAAAAGCATCACTAACAATGGTAAATATATGATGGCCGCGAGCTGAGGTCAAAAGAAGTCTTGTTAATGTTTAACACTATAGAGAACCCGTGCTTCGCACGACGGGCAGGAAGGTGGAAATACAGTATTTGTATGAGCCTTGGTTCATAATTTAGAGACGTTTGTATACTTAAACCATATGACACATGACTCAGAATTTTGAGGTCGTTAGCGTTTGTATTATTGTATATTCATCACAAACGATAACAAAGTAAAAAGTTAAACAATACAATAAGGCTCCTATCGGTATTCCCTTTGGCTGCAGGTTGAGGATTGATTGTATTTACGTGCTTGGTAGAGTAACATACAGTGTTGCGCTGTGCAATAGCTTCGTCAAATATATTCAATGGATCAGGCATACAACCATATTGAGATGGCATGGATTTTTCACAGCCAATGCTATGTCTCTGTACTTTCCAAATAACTGAGACATGAAAGCATCTCCCATGTATGCAATCACCTGTGAAAGATAATGGGTCAACTGAAATCAGAATATGCCAATTATTGAAATGACATCCAATGTAAGGAATTTCTTTATTGTAGCAAAGTATTACTCATCATTTGTGGAAACCAACCTATGGTTATTTTGCTTCAAGAATTGTAAAGCAAATGCAGCTAGTGCAACATCCAGCGATCTGTTAATTTAGATGTGGCATATGTTTAGATGCAGTTCATATATTTGGAAAGTGTCATTTACTCGTTGCCATTAAAGTTTCAATAGCGACATATGTACATCACGATTTCTGGAAAGTGCCGTTGAAAGGAAATTGTAGAAAAGACTTGTAGTACCATGGTGATAAAAATGCAGTAGTGACTGTAAGCCAAAGGAAATTCAATTTCTTGGTATATAAAATTGGTCTGCTAATTCGGGAATTTTGTGAACCTATAACAGGAAATGAATCTGAAAGGAATACGCTAATTATCACCATGTAGCATAGCGAGCACCAGAAAGGCACATGACACAAAAGGGAAGGAGAGATAGGAACTGAAGCACGTACCGTGGACCTGAGGAAGAAGATGGCGATGGCGCAACAGGTACCCCTGCATCTCTGGATAAAGATATTTAGGGAAAGTTAATAAGAGTTTATACTCATGGTTTATTCATGTACTACATGTAAATGAGATCAGATATAGTTTTTTTTTGGGTGAAATAGAAGCATAATCTGTACAGTAGATCATGCACATTTTCTGTTTGCTGAATTAGCTAAACTTACCATCATTGGTTAGGATTACATTTGGCCTACGTCTCCAAGTCACGGATGAAGTAATGGATGCTTCGAGCTGCGAGGGCAATGTTTGGGATGAATCGTCAAGATGAATGGAGTTGGGGCTGTAGACAAATTGATATGTTGGAAATAATCATAGCAGAAGAACTAAACCAACCAACTTACAATTTTGACTCGTGCAGAGAAGCAGGGAGAGGCAGACATGGTAGGTAGGTGTATGTGTGGAATGCATGTCTGTTACTTCTTCACGGATCAATAATATGTGAATTGTTGCCTAAAATAAACCATCTAGGCCGAATTGCATCAACATCCTACTCTGGCATTTCGTCGAGCACAGAAAGGGGCATGTGTTGCCTAGCTTAGTTAGATGAACTGTACCTGTACAGTTGTGGTGGCAGGGGAGTCGAGGATCCAGTCCAGGTAAGTGAAGGTGATCAGGAAGCGTAGCAACCCCTGCTGAAGTCCCACTGTTGCCGGCGCACATCTGTACGCCGCATCAGAACCCTCAATCACCGGAGCGCAGGGCAGACTGAGGTCGGCGGCGCAGAGGCCGGCGTGGCTGCTGTTGGATCCCTTCGTCGCCGATGCTGAACACCACATGTGACGCCGCTCGGAGCACCAAACATCATGCCCCTCCTTTGCCGCTTTCCAGCACACCGCCTTGGAGCCCTTTATTGTGGTGCGGCTGTCACCGCTCGGCACGGAAAACCGACGATTCATGGATGTCAATCGGTAGGTCCGGGGCAGACTGAGGTCGGCGGCGCAGAGGCCGGCGTGGCTGCTGTTGGATCCCTTCGTCGCCGAATCGCCGATGCTGAACACCACATGTGACGCCGCTCGGAGCACCAAACATCATGCCCCTCCTTTGCCGCTTTCCAGCACACCGCCTTGGAGCCCTTTATTGTGGTGCGGCTGTCACCGCTCGGCACGGAAAACCGACGATTCATGGATGTCAATCGGTAGGTCCGGGCATAAAAGAGGAGATGGGAGAAGCTGGAGTATCCATACCGGTGAGCGCGATGTGTCGATGCTGTAGGGGGAAACGGGCCGCGTCGGTCGTCGCGCAGGGCAGCGGCGGCGCCACGGCTGAGTGGGCGTTCCGTGGCGTAGCGGTAGGGAACGGCCGAGGGGGAGGAGCGCAACCATCGGGGCATGGGGATGCGGTGGCGGCGGTGGAGCTGTGGACTTGAGAGCGCACGTACAGGAGAAGATTCACGGGAGCGAGCGGCGCCGCGTCTGGGTTGAGGGAGGGAGCAGGAGAGCGAGAGGGATAGGAAGGGTCGGGAGTTTCCCGAAGTTTGGACGCGTGGACGGTATGGATCCGGTGGTTGCGGAATCGGATGGTCTGGCTGCGTCACTGTAGTTTGTACAGTGATTTGAGTCTTGGGTCGGAGCGATGGGGATCTACGACTAAGCCTGAGCAAAATACCCAATACCGTTACCCGAACCCGAAATACCCGAACCCGACCCGAATTACCCGAACTCAAGGTACCCGATTCCAAATTCGGATAGTGATTTAAATTACCCGAAATAAGTTTGGGTAATTCGGTAATACAATCCGTACCCAAACTACCAGAACTACCCAAAGTTTTACATTCATCTTTGTATTTATCACTTATTATTAGTTGAACGCTTGAAATTATCACTTTATTAATATATAATATTCTTAGTTTAAACGAAAGTGACTATAATGTATTATTCTCCACAAATTGTTGTTGAAATTCTACACAAATCGCTAGTGAAATTATGTTTAAATTGCTAATAAAATTTTGTGTAGTTTGTTGTTTTTTAAAATTCCGGTAGATTGGGTATGCAGAACCCGAACCCAATTATCGCATTTTGAGAAATTTGGTAGTGTTTTTTTAAGGCTAATATCGGGTAGCGGTTTTCATTACCCGAATTTTCAACTACCCGAATTACCCGACCCGATAAAATCGGGTAACCTAATGCCCGGCTTATCGACTTTAGTAGATAATAATAATAATAATAATAATAATAATAATAATAATATGATGTTTCCAATTGTTTTTTGGGTCTAATTGCTGAACATGTACGGCTGCCTGCCTGTCGTAACCTGATGGGCCTGGCAGGTTACATGAGTTCCAGTTCACGCTTCGAATCACTATGAAACGTAGTAAACCATCCAAGTTCTATACCTGAAAAAAATAGAGAGAAGCATTTGATCATGCAGTACTCCGTAACTTTTTTTTTTTTTTGAAAAATTCATTTGATTATAACTGGATGGTGTCCATGGTCCATGGGGTTACAGGACTCAGTTTGCTCTCCTTGATTGATTGAGGTAAAGTGATTGATACGTGTATGTTTAACTTCACGTATGGTCACCCACTCACGCATTGGTCACGTACCAAACATTGCTTTAATTGCATTGTGGTTTATGAGCTCGAATACAAAAATTCAAATTCAAAATTTAGACAATATATAGTTTATCACTCACATAGTCATCACACGACATTGTCCACAAACAACGTAAAAGACCACAATGCTCAATTGTCCCCTTCGATGCCATTGCCTGTACTAACATCAATAACTACACCTACCTCTTAAATCATTTTACATCCTTTTAATTGAAACATCCTTAAAACCAAATAAAGACACACACACAAAAAGTGTGTCACATTGCTTCTTCACTAACAATGATAACATATATGATGGCTACAAGAGCGAATGATAAAGGAGTGTTGACTTGTTAATGTTTAAACTTAGCTGACTCTCCTGTCAGACCAGTGAGCACGCACGCCCTGCCAAGATCTCCCTTCTCCGCGCTCTCCCGATGGCGACCAGCGACGAGCTCGCCCAGATCGACATCTCCAAGGAGGTACGCCCACGTCATTCCGCCTCTACCCACCGCGCTGCAGAACGCCCGCCCGCCCGCGTGGTGTTCGACGATTTGTCTGACCGACCGACGGGTCCTGCAGGAGAAGGAGAAGCTGGTGGCGAAGGTGATGCGCTACATGCTCTTCAAGACGCACCAGAACTCCGACTGCCCCATCAAGCGGGAGGAGCTCACCGGCATCGTCACCAAGAACTACCGCCAGCGCCAGCTGCCGACGCTCGTCATCAACGAGGCCAAGGACAGGTTCGCCGCCACCTGCGGCTACGAGATGAGGGAGCTGCAGCGGACCCGCGCCCCGGCCACGCGCTCTGGCCGCCCGTCACAGTCACAGGGTAGGGCGTCCTGTCTTCTTTCTTCTTACCGTTTATTATTATTTTTGTTCCTTTCCTCTGCATCTGTTATCAGAGTGGTGGTTACGGGCTGGTAATGACTGATGAAAATTGTGGGAAATGTCTTCAGTTAACGTGGAGGCCAAGAGCTATGTTCTGGTCAGCACCTTAGACCCTGAGGTGTACAGACAGTACATTGAGGACAAGGGCGCTGCCCATCTGTCTGGCTTTGCTTTTGCTGTCATTAGCACTATTCGTCTTGCCGGTGGTAAAATGCCTGAAGGTAAGGAAAGGAGATCAAATTACGTCTTTTAGTTAGGAAAACATCATGCTCTGATGTTCCTAAGTGCTTTCGATCGCATTTCAGAGGACCTCTGGCATCAGTTGAAGCGGGTGGGATTGAATGAGAGTGACGAGACTCACCCTGTTCTTGGCAATAATAAGCAGTTGCTTGAACACCTAGTGCAGCAAAGGTTAGTTTGGTCTGTTCTGTTGAATCTATAGTTTACTTGCGAAGAATTGCGTTGCTTTATCGGTTCCCTTGATGCAGGTACCTGCTGAAGGAGAAAATTGCTGGACCAGAAGGCCATTTCATGATGTATGAACTTGCTGAGAGGGCATTGGATGAACCAATCAATGGGAAGCTTAAAGATCATATTTCACAGGTTTGTAAGGATCACAGCGTGGTGATGAGCATTTCACCTTTCATCTGTTAAAAGTACCACGTTAACAGTAATGGTGATAATGTGTTTGGATAAATAACAGCCTTACAAACCATCATGCTTAAATGTGATCCCAATTGATTGTACCACTAACTGTGTATACTGAATATTTATTTTTGAACCAACCCAAAGGATTTTATACAGTATCATTACCCATGATTAAGATTGGCATGCCTTCTGGATTTCTTGCTTTCCCATCATTGGAGAAGTTAGTTGGCATTGACTTTCCTTAGCCTGTTAGCCACATGTCTGTTTTCTGCTTCTAGTGCCTAGTAATGAACATGTATTTGTTCCATAAGTCATTGAAAGATGAATAAAACTGCAAACAATTGCCGATAAAAAATTATTTCACTTCTGATAACAAGCTGCATAGAAGCAATTGTCAGTAGGGGAACTTGACACCCTGAATGCATTGGTAAACACTGAAATCAGATTCTAATGATACCATGCTAGTGAAAGAAGAATCTTTTTTCTTATATTGTGAAATGTGAAATAACATTGTGTGGTCTGTCTGCTAAAAAGAAACATCTTTTTTGTTCTTATTGTTGAGTAGGTTGTGGGTGCAAGCTTGCAGAAGTAGATCGAAGTGGATGCATATTACAATCAGTAGGTATTTCCTCTGCACCAAATATTTGATTGGTTCTACATCACAATATCACTCCGTAGTGTCCATTTTCTTGTAGGAAAATAATAAAGGTACTACTAGTAACATGTTTCTCTTATCTTATCTGCCAGCCTTGTAGGTAATCTGCCTTGCGTTAGGACAAGCTGACTCTCTCAGGCTGGGAAGCGATCATCTTGCATGGATACGGGGCTTGTACTCTGCATGCAATTTTGTACAGGAAATGTGCTTTGCAGTTAAGCAGTGCAACTTCGGTGTTAGTATCCTTAGAATTAACTATGGCATGTGGACGACATGCTGTTGATTGATCATCACAGCATGCTTGATACTTCCTTTTGCAGTTACCTGAACACAAATGTAAACGTCAGCTGTAACTGTAGCGCTGTGCTAATATATGCTGTCTTCCACCTCCCTCTACGTCAAGTCGCATATCCCTCTACGTCAAGTCAGCTGTAACTCACTTTCCGTCAACTCTGTCTACACGCACCACCTGCTCGACGAAATGCCAGCGCTTTCAAAACCGGTCGCGCCTTTCCGCCTACTCTACAGTCATGGTCGTCGTCGTCCACTGTCATGGTCGTCGTCGTCGTCCTAGTGGGCTATGCTCGCCCCCCTTAAAGCTTGCTGCGGGCACCACCACAACCGTGGGGACGCTTCTTCAATTTGCGTGAGCTCAGTCCATAGCACTCTGCACTCAGCTGTTGGAGTCTAGCTCTTTGCTGCGCCTGGCCTGGGGCAATGTCGTCCGGGAGTCCCGCGGTTCTTGCTCCCAGCGTCGGTCCTCTTCTTAATTCTTCCTAACTTGCCGGCGGCGGTGGTGGAGAGCCGCGCCGCGGCGGCCCTTCTGCAGTTCAAGCGCAAGTTGCTGGGCGTGGACAACCACCTCTCCACCTGGGGCACGCTGGCGGAGGTGCGGACCCCTGTGGGTGGGCGGCGTTGCCTGCTCCAGTAGCGGAGAGGTGACCGCGTGACACTCCACGGCCTCAACCTCCACGGCGAGCTCTCCACACCCCCGTCTGCAAGCTCCCGCGCCTCTCCGTGCTCGGCGTCTCCAGGAACGCGCTCACGGGCCCCGTCCCCAGCCCGGCCTCGCCGCCTGCACGCGCTTCGAAGTCACCGACCTCGGCACCAACTCCCTTCATGGCGTCATCCCGCCGGAACTGCGAGCTCGGAGCTGCGCCCGGCTTTCCTCGGCAACAACCTGCACCCCGGTGGGATCCCGGACGCCATCGGCAACCTCACCGCCCTCGAGGAGCTGGAAATGTACAACAACAACCTCACCGGCGGGATACCCACGTACATGGGCGCGCTCAAGCAGCTCCGCATCATCGAGGCGGGCGGCAACAACCTCTCGGTTCAATCCCCATCGAGCTCACAGAGTGCGCCAGCCTCGAGATGCTCGGTTTCGAGATATAACTACCTCAAGGGACGCTGCCCAGGGAGCTCTCCGCCTCAAGAACCTCACCAAAATATACCTTTACAATAACGCCCTCTCCGGCGAGGTCCCCGCCCAGGCTTCGGCGACCGCACCAACCTCCGGATGCTCGAGCTCGCGACAACGCCTTCACGGGCGGCGTGCCCGAGGGAGCTCGCGGCGCTGCCGCCGCTTCTTAAAGCTCTACATTTACGGAACCAGCCCGACGGCACCATCCCGCCGGAGCTGGGAAACCCGCGCAGTGTGTCTGGAGATTGATCCGTCGGAGAACAAGCTCATCGGGCGTCATCCGGTGAGCTCGGTACGATATCGACGCTCCGCTACTCCATCTCTTCGGGGAACCGTCTTCATGGTAGCATCCCACCAGAGCTGGGAAACCTACAGAGTCTCCCTGGAGATTGACCTGGAAAAACAAGCTCACCGGGCGCCATCCCCGCCGAAGCTTCGGCCGGATATCCACGCTCCGATATCGTACTCTCACGGAAACCGTTTTCATGGTAGCATCCCGGGCCGGAGCTTGGAAATCTGCAGAGTGTCGTGGAGATTGACCTCTCGGAGAACAAGCTCATCGGCGTCATCCCCGCCGAAGCTCGCCGGATATCCGGCCTCGAGGTGCTCGGCCTCGCTTGAAGAACCACCTCGCCCGGGAGCTTCCAAGGGAGCTCTCCCGCCTCAAGAACCTCACCAAAATATACCTTTACAATAACGTCCTCTCTGGCGAGGTCCCGCCAGAGTTCTTCGGCTTGCACCAACCTCCGGATGCTCGAAGCTCAGCGACAACGCCTTCACCGGCGGCGTGCCCAGGGAGGTGGCCCCGCCGTCGCTCTTAAAGCTCTACATTTACGGAACCAGCTCGGCGGCACCATCCCGCCGGAGCTGGGGAAACCTGCAGAGTGTCACGGAGATTGATCTCTCAGAGAACAAGCTCACTGGCGTCATCCCCGTGAGCTCGGTCAGATACCGACGCCCGCTACTCCATCTTTTTCAGAACCGTCTTCATGGTAGCATCCCACCAGAGCTGGGAAACCTACAGAGTCTCCCGGAGATTGACCTCGGGAACAACAAGCTCACCGGCGCCATCCCCGCCGAGCTTGGCCGGATATCCACACTCCAGATACTGTACCTCTACGGAAACCGTTTTCATGGTAGCATCCCGCCGGAGCTTGGAAATCTGCAGAGTGTCATGGACATTGACCTCTCGAAGAACAAGCTCACTGGCGTCATCCCCGGCGAGCTCGGCCGGATATCCACGCTCCAGCGACTACTCCTCTCTGACAACCAATTCCATGGCTCCATCCCTTCATTGTTGGGAGCCAACAGCAACCTCTATGACCTCGACTTGTCAGGCAACCAGCTGACGGGGAGCATCCTCCTCACCTCTGCAAGCATCAGCAGCTCCAATACTTGCATCTCGAATTGAACCGCCTCGTCGGTGATATTCCTCAAGAACTGAAGGCGTGTAAATCTCTAGTGCAGCTCACGTTGAGGGGCAACATGCTGACCGGGAGCCTTGCTTGAAATGAACCAGAACCGGTTCTCTGAAGATGCAGAGGACGATTTTTCCCGGACAGTTACTTTGGATATCTTGCCTTCTCTAGAGGCAATATGTGGATTATATTTGAGACTTTGATTGTAAATAAATATAGAAAAAAAAAACATTTAGAGTTAAGAAAGAGCTGTCAACTGCATTTGAACAAAGTACTTGCATGCATACAGTCATTATACAGGGAGAGGACTGATTTCGGTGGTGCGCCTCAATATATATGCTAAGTCATATAGTAAATATGGTTAATACATAATCCAGTGCTTATTTTTCTCCAGTGCTTATTTTTTTAAAAAAAATTTTACATGAATCTTAAACTGCTGGAATGATTAATTAAAATTAATTGTGTTTGGATTCGTGCAATTTTTTTTTTAAAAAAGGACCACCGGAGCAAAACTCTGTATCTAGATTTTCTCAACCTTGTTTTTCACATGTATACCACCCATTTCAAACTATAAGACATTTTGGATTCTTAATTAAATACATTAAACTAACTAAGTATCTAGATGTGTATATCTAAGTGCATCACAACAAAAGCGATGTATTCAAATAAAAAATGTCAAACATCTTATAATTTGACTTCTCAGACAAAGTGCATAAAACTTCAAGCATTTGTGGATATATTTTTTTTTTCATTTGTGATAACGATCGAGCAGCATAGAAGCAATCAACAGTAGGGGAACTTGACGTCCTTAGTGCATTCGTAAACACTGAAATCAGATTCTATTGATTGATACCATGCTTTTCTTACTTATACTGTGAAATGTGATGTAATATTGTTTGGTGTCTGTTGAAAAGAAACTTTTTTTTTTTTGTGTGTTAATTAGTACGCTGTCGTGGAATAAACTGGACGAGACCAACAACATGACGTCCGGCCAAGGCCCCGGGTGCGCGTTCGTGTGATCCTCCAACACTCTCCCTGTCAGCACCAACAAGTTTCCTATTTATTTTTGAGTGTTACTTATTCCACTCACACTTAGCACTTATTGTGGGCTTTTGGAATTTCTTTGATTAATTGCTAACGATGAGGCAAGCCCGATTAATCCAACATTGTGGGCACAAGCTTTGCAGAAGTAGATGGAAATGATGGATAGATATGACAGTCAGTAGGAATTTCCGCTGCATCAGATATTTGCTTGTTTCTAGATCAAAATATCACTCCGTACGTAGTGTCGATTTCCTTGTAGGAAAATAATAAAGCTACTACTAGTAACATGTTTCCGTTAGAACAAGTTTGACTCTCTCAGGATCAAAAAAAAAGTTGACTCTCTCAGGCTGGGATGCTATCATCTTGCGATGCATGGCTTGTACTCTGCATGCAATTCTGTACAAGACATGCTGTTGATCAACACGGCATGCTTCATGACACTACCTTTTGCAGTGACCTAATTGTCACAAAACAGTCGGTATATGTTGCCATCATCATTGCAGAAACCATATTGCCAGTCATTGCATGCGTCGTCCTCTCTCCATTTTCTACCAGAGCTTTCACCTTTGACCTGACCATATAACCGGACGCGTAGTAGAGGTTTGTCTGTGATAGTAAATTGGTAGTCCATGTACGCAACGATACGAGTAACGCAGCACGCGTGCGCGACCGCATAGGTCACGGGTGGAGGTTGCACTTCCATGTTCTCCGTCCGACCGTCCTCTACGCATCGACTTCCTTTTCGTCAGCCCCTCGCGCACCACCTGCTCGATGGAATGCGAGCTGCCATGGCTTTTGATTTTGGAAACCCCATCCCAGGGCAGGCACGCCCCTTTCCGCCTACTCCTCCACGATGCTCGCCCCCATTAAAATTCGCGGCCACCTCCACCATTGTCGTCCTGTCCGAGTCCGTCCTAGTGGCTGTTGGGTCGGACTCAGGACTGCTTCCTCTGGCTGGAGCCCAGTTGTGTTCTGCCGTGAATTTAGGATGGCGATGGCTGTGCCGCGGTTGTTGCTCACGGTGACGATCCTCTCGTTAGCTGTTTATGACTTCTCGCGCGACAGCGGGGGGTAAGAATGTGGTGGTCGACGCGGCGGCCCTGCTGGAGTTCAAGTGCAAGCTCGGGGACGTGGACAACAACCTCGCGTCTGGGGGCAACGCTGGCGCCGGCGCCGACCCGTGCCGGTGGACGGCGTTGGATCGCTCCAGCAGCGGCGAGGTGACCGGCGTCACGCTCAAGGGCTCAACCTCCAAGGCGAGCTCTCCGCTACCATCTGCGCACTCCCACGCCTCACCATCCTCAACGTGTCCGCAACTCGGCTCACTGGCGGCATCACCGTAGGCCTCCCCTTTGTCGCTCGCTGGAGGTCCTTGATCTCAGTGACAACCTTCTCTACGGCACCATCCCGCCGGAGCTCGGCCAGCCGAGTAACATAAGAGTGATTGATCTGTCTCTGAACTACCTCAACGGTTCCATCCGCGGAGCTCGGCCAGCTAAGTAACATAAGAGTGATTAACCTGTATTCGAACAATCTCGGCGGGGCCATCCCGACGGAACTCTGCCTTGCGGCGCAGCTTGCGCCAACTATTCCTCGGTGAGAACCCGCTGTTCGGCAACATCCCTCCCGCCATCAGCAATCTCCGCGCCGAGGTCCTCGACCTCGGCACCAACTCCCTCCATGGCGCCATCCCGCCAGAACTCACTTGATGCGCAGCCTGCGCCGACTATTCCTCGGCGAGAACCTCGCTGTTCGGCAACATCCCGCCCGCCATCAGCAATCTCACTGCGCTCGAGGTCCTCGACCTCAGCACCAACTCCCTCCATGGCGCCATCCGCTGGAACTCTGCGGCGCTCCGGCCTGCGCCGGCTTTTTCCTCAGCAACAACCTGCTTTTCGGTGGGATCCCGGACGCCATCGGCAACCTCACCGCCCTCAAGGAGCTGGAAATGTTAAGAAACAACCTCACCGGCAGGATACCCACGTCCATTCGCGGCGCTCCAGCAGCTCCGCGTCATCCGGCGGCGACAACAACCTCTCTGGTTCAATCCCGTCAAGCTCAAGGCGCTGCTGCCGCCGCTCTTAAAGCTCTCAATTTACGGGAACCAGCTCGGCGGCACCATCCCGCCGGAGCTGGGAAACCTGCAGAGTGTCCCGGAGATTGACCTCTCGGGAGAACAAGCTCATCGGCGTCATCCCCGCCGAGCTCGGCCGGATATCCACGCTCCAGCAACTCATCCTCTCTGACAACCAATTCCATGGTTCCATCCCTTCATTGTTGGGAGCCAACAGCAACCTCTTTGTGCTCGACTTGTCAGGCAACCAGCTGACGGGGAGCATCCCTCCTCACCTCTGCAAGTATCAGCAGCTCCAATACTTGCATCTCCAATCGAACCGCCTCGTCGGTGATATTCCTCAAGAACTGAAGTCGTGTAAATCTCTAGTGCAGCTCACGTTGAGGGGCAACATGCTGACCGGGAGCCTTGCTTGAAATGAACCAGAACCGGTTCTATGAAGATGCAGAGGATGATTTTTTTTTTTTTTTTTTTTTTTGAGAATAATGGCAGGAGCTCTGCCTCTCAATTAAGATGGTAGAATAATATGTACAAGAAGGATAGCCGAACATGGTGCAAAAAGCGCACACGTAGGGCCAACCCACCCACACGACGACGGAAGAGCACACAATAATCGGCACGAGTCATCGTTGCCAAGCTTGATTGCAAAGCAACCAGCAGCTCCGACTTCCCATGACAGACCCTAGACAACCGAAACGAAAAACAAACAGACAGCCCGAAGCGAAAGGCCAGAACCGGTCATCATTGCACGGCTCAAAAGGAGAGCAGCTCCGACTTCCAATCCTGAACCTTCTACCGGGCCTTGGACATCTTGCCTACTCTAGAGGCAATATGTGGATTATATTTGAGACTTTGATTGTAAATAAATATAGAAAAAAAAACATTTACAGTTAAAAAAAGAGCTGTCAACTGCATTTGAACAAACTACTTGCATGCATACAGTCATTATACAGGGAGGGACAGTTTTCGGTGGTGCGCCTCAATATATATGCTAAGTCATATAGTAAATATGGTTAATACATAATCCAGTGCTTGTTTTTTTTTAAAAAAAATTACATGAATCTTAAAGTGCTGGAATGATTAATTAAAATTAATTGCGTTTGGATTCGTGCAATTTTTTTAAAAGCGGACCACCGGAGCAAAACTCTTTATCTAGATTTTCTCAACCTTGTTTTTCACATGTATACCACCCATTTCAAACTTAAGGACATTTTGGATTCTTAATTAAATACATTAAATTAACTAAGTATCTAGATGTGTATATCTAAGTGCGTCACAACAGAAGCAATGTATTCAAATAAAAAAATGTCAAACATCTTATAATTTGACTTGTCAGACAAAGTGCATAAAACTTCAAGCATTTGTGGATATTTTTTTTTTCATTTGTGATAACGAGCAGCATAGAAGCAATCAACAGTAGGGAACTTGACGTCCTGAGTGCATTGGTAAACACTGAAATCAGATTCTATTGATTGATACCATGCTTTTCTTACTTATGTTGTGAAATGTGATGTAATATTGTTTGGTGTCTGTTGAAAAGAAACTTTTTTTTACTTTGTGTGTTAGTACGCTGTCAACATCACGTCCGGCCAATGCCCGGGGTGCGCGTTCGTGTGATCCTCCAACACTCTCCCTGTCAGCACCAACAAGCTTCTTTTTTTTTTTTTTTGAAAGGACAAGCTTCCTATTTATTTTGAGTGTTACTTATCCCACTCACACTTAGCACTTATTGTGGGTTTTGGAATTTCTTTGATTAATTGATAACGATGAGGCAAGCCCGATTAATCCAACAGTGTGGGCACAAGCTTTGCAGAAGTAGATGGAAATGATGGATAGATATGACAGTCAGTAGGAATTTCCGCTGCATCAGATATTTGCTTGTTTCTAGATCAAAATATCACTCCGTACGTAGTGTCGATTTCCTTGTAGGAAAATAATAATAAAGCTACTACTAGTAACATGTTTCCCTTAGAACAAGTTGACTCTATCAGGCTGGGATGCTATCATCTTGTGATGCATGGCTTGTACTCTGCATGCAATTCTGTACAAGACATGCTGTTGATCAACACGGCATGCTTGATGATACTACCTTTTCCAGTGACCTAATTGTCACAAAACAGTCGGTGTATGTTGCCATCATCATTGCAGAAACCATATTGCCAGTCATTGGATGGATGCGTCGTCCTCTGTCCTCTGTCTACCACAGCTTTCACCTTTCAGTGACCTGACCAGTGACCACAATGTTGCAGACGTGTAGCAGAGGTTTCCCTGTGGTGAATTAGTAGTCCATGTACGCGAGACGACTAACGCAGCAGGTCACTGGTGGAG
This sequence comes from Hyparrhenia diplandra, assembly GCA_015847255.1. NCBI lineage: Eukaryota > Viridiplantae > Streptophyta > Magnoliopsida > Poales > Poaceae > Hyparrhenia > Hyparrhenia diplandra. The sequence continues at coordinate 48,963 of JADLZK010012996.1, forward strand.
GTTGCACTTCCATGTTCCCCGTCCTCGACGCATCGACTTCCTTTTTCGTCAACCCCTCGCGCACCACCTGCTCGATGGAATGCGAGCAGCCATGGCTTTTGATTTTGAAACCCCATCCCACGGCAGGCACGCCCCTTTCTGCCTACTCCTCCCGATGCTCGCCCCTATTAAAGTTCGCGGCCACCCTCGCCATCATCGTCCTGTCTCTGTCCCTATTTGCTGTTGGATCGGGACTCAGGACTGCTTCCTCGGCTAGAGCCCGGTTGTGTTCTGCCGTGAATTTAGGATGGTGACGGCCGTGCTGCGGTTGTTGCTCACGGCGGCGATCCTCTCGTTTCTTTGTTCGTGACTTCGCGGCGGCGGTGGGGCGAAGAAGGTGGTGGTAGACTCCGCGGACTGCCCTGCTGGAGTTCAAGCGCAAGCTTGTGGGCGAGGACGGCGTTCTCGCGTCTGGGGCCGGCGCGGCGCCCGACCCGTGTGGGTGGACCGGCTTTGCCTTCGAGTAGCGGCGGTGACCGGCCGTCACGCGTCATAAGCGCTCTTCCTCCAAGGCGAGCTCTCTGCCGACATCTGCGCTGGCTCCCACGCCTTGCCGTCCTCCGCGTTTCGGCAACATCCTCTCGGCGGCATCCCGTAGGCCTCGCCGCTGCCCGTCGCATTTGGAGGTCCTCGATCTCAGCGGCAACTCTCGTCGGCACCATCCGCCGGAGCTCGGCCGGTGAGTAACATAAGAGTGATTGACTTTGTCTTTGAACTACCTCAAGCGCACCATTCCGCGGAGCTTGGGAACTGTACAAAGCTGAAGGCGCTCGATCTCAGCCAGGGAACTCTCTCGTCGGCACCATCCGCCGGGCTCGGCCAGTGAGTGCCATAAGAGTCATTGACCTGTCCCACAATAACCTCAAGCGCACCATTCCTACGCAGCTTTCGGGGACCCGCACGGTCGCGGTGGAGATTGATTTGTCGGCGAACAACCTCATTGGCACCATTCCGGCGGGGTTTGAGCGTGAGAGGCTTGGAGTACTTGGACCTCTCTTACAACCAACTCAATGGCACCATCCCTCCAAGATTGGGGGCAAACGCTAGCAACCTCGGCGTGCTCTTCCTTCGAGGAAAACCGGTTGGCCGGGAGCATCCCTCCTCACCTTTGCAAGCACTAGAAGCTCGTATCCTTGAGCCTCATCTCGAACCGGCTCATCGGGGAATATCCCTCTAGGAGTGATGGCCTGCACTACTCTGAATAGCCTCTCGTTGTCCGATAACATGCTGATTTGGAAGCCTACCCCTCGATCCGCCGCCGATGCACGAATCTACAGTGGCTTTTGTGTTGACCACAACAACTTGTCCGGACCAATACCGCCGGAGATCGGCAGCTTGAGGAGCATAGTGTCGCTAGATTTGTCAAGCAATTTATTTGTCGGACAGATCCCTATCAACATCGGCAACCTGACAAAACTCATGATGTTAAACATTTCATCGAACCAGCTCAGCCGGTCGATTCCTCGAGCTTCGGTGCACTAGTGAACCTCCTAGCACTGAGCATGTCGATCTTGATCTGAATGGCACCATTCCTAGGAGCCTCGGAGGCCTGTACAATATCGAATACCTGGAGATCGGAGGCAACCATCTGTCGGGTCATATCCCAGTTGAATTTGGCCAGCTGAACAAGTACCAAGATATTACTCTAAATCTCAGCCACAACATGCTGTCAGGTGAGATTCCGACACAGCTAGCGAATTCGACGATCATGTGGCTATTCTTGAACAACAATGAGCTCCAAGGAGAAATTCCCTCGTCACTCGGCAACCTTACAAACCTCGCTCAGTGCGACCTGTCTTACAACAATCTTGTTGGGCCAATCCCACCACAGTTGGGAAACTTGGGTGACTTGTGGTCACTGCGCTTAAACAATAATGGGCTGGAAGGACGAATTCCCTACTCATTTACCAACCTTTCCCATCTAGCAGAGTGCAACTTATCTTGCAACAATCTTGTTGGACCGCTCCCATAAACTTGAAGATGTCCAACTACAGTAGTCTCAACCTGGTGCATCTCAGGGTATGTATGAATCGTGGTTAGGTGCGGTGATGCAATCACATTGGTTTTTTCTTGTCTCCGCTCTAAAACTGCTCAAGAAGCACGCTTGCCTTCCTGTTGTAATAACTCTGATGGGCCTGACTGATTAGTGAACTTTCAGTTCCCGTTTGGTTCTAAGTTATCTCATCTTAGCCGTTTGTATTAAGTCTGATGGACCTGATCGATTATATGAGTTTCACTTCCTGCATGGAGTCACCTTGTGTATCGCAGGCCTATGGACAAAGAACAGAACGGCCCGCGCATTGGCTTGCCATAATCAGTAGAACACGTTAGCTCTGCGGCCCATGGGCTCACGGCCCAATCGGTCCGGTGTTAAAGAAAGTTTGAGCCCAAAACAACATATAACCACATCCATATTAATGTTTACAAGCGCGCGAGTATAATGTCTCGTGTTCGAAGGAAATCATTTGCTGATTAGTCGCTTTATTTGGGCGGCAATGTTTACAGGACTCAATGTGTTCTGCTTGATTGACTGATACGCATGGTCACACATTGAGCAAAAGGGTAATTTTAATTTCTCTGCAATCGTTGTGGTTGCTCAAATATTTAAAAGTAATATTTGGTGTGGAGTAAACCGTCGGCCAGGGCGTCCACGTTGTTCAAAATTTCGCTGTCCCTTAGATCCTCGATCCGACGGTGCGCTGCTCTTCCTATGTTGAATATATATATCGGCTCTAACCACGGCTCCTCACTCTCCTCTCTTGGCGGCAGCTAGGGCTTGCCTCAGTCGCGAGGCCGCCACGGGGCGACCGACGCCGTCGGCGGCGCTGGTGCGGCCCCCGCCCTTAGCGGCGTTGTGGGCTGGCGGCGCGTCGCGTCAGCGCGGCGTGTCTGGGCAAGGGCGCCGCAGCCAGCGGCGGCGGAGGCGAGCCCGGCCCAAGCAGCCGGGCGCGAAGTGGCCGGGCGGCCCGGCGCGGCGGCGGCGTGGCGCCAGCGTGGCCATGGCGCCGTGTGTGGGTGCCAGCGACCCAGGCAAGCAGGCCTCGCCGCCAGCCCCTGCGCTTTTTCTCTCTCGCTCCCCCTTTCCTTGCCGGTGCCGGAGCTATGGATCTGGCTGATCCGGTGCCTCTATGGCTGATTTCATCCCTCCTTCCGCCCGGTTTTGTCGGGGCGACGAGAGCCGCCCGGATGAGGCCGCAAGCGCTGCTCCCCCTCTCGTCACCCGTGGGCATCTGAGGTCAGACGGCTGCTCCGGTGCCGGATCCGTCCACTCTACACTCGATCTGTGAGGTACGTGCACTTCTCAGGCGCTCTATTTTCGGCCGTGCTGCTAGGCTTAAGCTAGCAATTCATCCCCGTGGGCATCCATTGCTTTTAGGGTTCCAAGGATTTTAATCCAGCTTGGGTGCCCAGATTTTTGCCATGCGTGTGGCTCGGGATTTCGCATCTTTGTTCTTTTTGGCCAGCACCGTTGATTTGGAGCTAGATGATTAGGGTGCTCCTGTTCTTGATTTCTAGGTGTACTTTTAGGTATGTGCAGACATCTGCAGGAGGCTGGTGTTTTAGAAAGAAAAAAGTATATAGTATATGAGAAGTCGGAATTGATGCTTTTGCCATTCCTTGCATAGGATCTAGGTTTCTAGATGTATTTCATTGGTCGGTTGCAGGTAGGATTTTAGATCTATATGAGAAGGATTTTAAATAAAAGGATTTTGCCATAAAAGGAGAATTTTGGAATCAATCGGTGACGAGAAAAAAAAATTGGGAATTGGGACTGTAAATGCAATCTTTTGTTCTTTTATATTCTTGCCCAAATCTATGATGCGGGGTGTTCACGGCGCTTACCTTTGTTCGTGCTTGTAGGTTTGCATCATCCGGATCGAGGTTTGTGTGCGTGCCTCGGCCCCAGGAGGGCGCCTTGTGATTTGCCTCCATTCCTTCTTTTTGGCGTAAAAATAGCACTTGAGCAAGTAATCATCAAACCAATATAATAGTTTGGAAGGGTAGAGGCGCCCTTCAGTTAGAAAAGCTTATAGGAGCATCGATCGAAGCAAACTCAGATTCTTTGCCATAGCATAATGTCTGCAGATATCGAGGTATTTTCATTTCCATTCTTTCTTTGCTCCCTTTTCTTAGATTACCATTTTTTTATTCGATTATCTTGGTTTATCTTAGCATAATGGGTAATCATATTTATGATCTATTCACTTTAGCATCCCATCTGTTGAATTTGATTTTGGTTTGGCTTAGCAGGATGCGTTGGCGGTAATCATGGTTTCTACTCCCCATTCCATGTGTTTGTGACATTGGCTTAGGCAAAAGATAGACAACTACCTATTCACTTTAGCATCTTATTTGTTAAATTTGATTTCTTTGATCATCACACATTTACGGTTTTTTCTTGCGAGAAGATCATGATTGGGTACCACAACAAAGGAGTTTTTTTTTTGTTCGGTTGGTGCATCCGAAGAGAGTTACATTGTATTCCAGTCCATGGTATTATTCATGACCGTGGTCTCAACCATTTTTCTCCTTCATTCATTATCACAAGCTTCGTTATGTGCTTTGATCATCTGTTATAGTTTTCTGCGGTGGTCATGATTGGGTACCACAACAAAAGAAAGTTTTTTTTCTGTTCGGTTGGTGCATCCGAAGAGAGTTACATTGTACTCGGTCAATCGGGTATTCATGACCTTGGTCTCAACCATTTTCTCCTTCATTCATTATCACAAGCTTACATTTATGTGCTTTGATCATCTGTTAATGATTTTTCTTGCGAGAAGTTCATGATTGGGTACCACAACAAAAGAAAGTTTTTTTGTTCGGTTGGTGCATCTCGAAGAGAGTTGCATTGTACTCCAGTCCATCGGTATTCATGTCCGTGGTCTCAACCATCTTTCTCCTTCATTCATTATCACAAGCTTACGTTATGTGCTCCTATAAATTTCTCAAGCAATTGATTCGTTAAAAAGGAGAAACTTTGGTGTTCGATAGCAATTGATTAGTTAGAATTGAGAAGAGGGTGACTGTTTTTTAGTGTGGAATATGTGCGACGATTTCCATGAACCTAATTGTACTTGAAAGTTTGATGGTAGCATTTGTTATGTGTTTTTGTGTACATATTCAGTTGGCATGCAGGTGTGAACATCCTCAATGGAATGTTATTGGCAACAAATAATGTGAACATCCTCGGTGGAATGATCCCACGACAATTGTTTCTATGTGCGTGCACGGCAGAATTTTTCGAAAGCATTGTCAAAGAATTTTTTGTCGGTTGGAAGCCTCCCCGGCCAGCTGGCGTGTAAAATCCTGAACGAGTGATGCATGGGCTGTTGTGGTGTCTTGCCGGCCGTCGACAAAAAGTGGGTGACGAGGAAGGGGCGGTGTGTTGAGATGTGGTAGCGAGAGATGGAAGAGGTGAGGAAGAACAAGAAGCGGCCGTGCCCTCCGCTGCGTTGAGGAGAAGGGTATCAAGAAATTCGGATATGCAAAGGTGAGCATTTCGCCAACCTTTGTTCTATTTAGTTCTAGGATCGAGTTTCGAAATGGTGCTATCGGGATATGTAGTGGTTTAGAAAACTTGGTTTTCCATCGCTCACTCGGTAACCTTTGGTGGGGACGGCGATGCGGCTCTTACGCTTGAAGAAAAGGAAGATACTACCGACCGGTAATTCGATTCTACTCCTGTTCACATTTGTGAAACGTCTGCTGTTCTTCTGCCATTCTTGATAAACATATTTGCCTCCCTTTTTTTTTCATTTTCTTTGCCATTGGAACAGCAAGGGAGCAAGGATACGAGTCGATTGCACACCTCCTCATGGACAAGCTGAAGTGACAAGCTTTTCGATGACGACCGGGCGGCGTGGCACGTTCACTACTGGCGATGATGATGATGATATAGATTGTAGCGAGAGTCTCTTGTCTAACGAAGTCCGGTTTTGGCATGTTCATACGTAGTGATTTGATGGTGGTAGAGATTGTATCTTAGCCTCTAGGAGAAAATGTTTGTGTTGAAACGAGTCCCACTTTTAGTCCCACTTTTTTGTTGCCAAGAATGTAAAGGTAAGAACTCTCGGTAAATGTTTCACGAAACAGTCCCGTGACCTTCCGACCGGCAACTTTGTCACATTTATTGTAATCGCATTTTGTTGAGGGTCGAGCAATGAAGGTGCACATGCACGGTCCATTTATTTTTACGGATTTGAGCGTAAACCCGAAGTCAATCTTTGCCGCTTGCTAAGTCCATGGATGAACTAATGTCAATTTTCTATATCTGTTTCGAAAAAAAAAAAAATCTTTATCCGTTATTGAACCCGGCTATACGTTAATTCACTCGGTCTTGAATTCTATGGACAATTATGCCTTCAAGCTTATATATGCCGGGCGTGGTGCTTTTTTTGTATGGTGACGAGTGCGGGCAGCAAGGAAAAATTATATTGCATGGCCCCATTCAAATATAGAGAAGTTGTTGTATTACTTTAGTTTTTCTTGGAGAGTTATCCTTTTAAAAGATCCTCTAGATCCTAGGTTTGGGTGATCCGTGCGAGATCCTCCCTGGAGCTCTCTTACGCCCTATGTTATTAATATATTAATAGATGTTAAGTTCTTTAAGCATATTGGTTTTGCTTTGTGTTTGTATTTTGTATGTCGTTAATCGTTATTCATAATTAATTGTTCTTTTCTAAAAATATCTACGATGCTAGCCCGCTGGCCACCTGATCGGCGACGAACATAGATTCGGGTCGACCTGTCAATTCAGCGCGGCGGACCGGCAGCTCCCACACGCTTGGGCCACGGTGCTCTCCTTCCCTGTCTTGCAACTTTTACCTCCCTTCTCTCAGGAAAGTGATCGATGTCGAGGACGGTCAATGCCCAAGGCGGGCGCGCATAAAAAACTAGTATGCTACTATTACTACTACTAAAATCATTGCTCAGCATTTGTAAAAAAAAAAAAAAACGACAGCAACATAATTAAAACCAAACTTTGACTAGTGATTTCAAAATTGAAATATTCACAAAACATAGAAAAATGGTAGTAATAATACCAAGAAACGTTGTGAAAAAGACCTATTGAAAACATTATGATGCCCAAATTCAACACTTAAAGCTCTGTTTTGAGCATATCCAGCAATGTCACTCAAATCAAGTCTCTACTTTTGGCTTGAGGACTCCCCTATTTTTATATAAATAAGAATGACTGCCCATAAATTATGACTGCCTACTTCTATTTCTCTCTTTTTTGCGAACTATTCTATTTATTTGACACTACAACTATTCAAAAATGTTTATAGACCATACAAATTAAACGACATTTTGGTTTTACGAGCATCGCATAGTCGTCAGTCACCACACGTCATAGTCCACAAACAATCCAGTGCCATCACCTCTACTAGCATCGATCGCTACACCTACCTCTTCAATTATTTTACCTCCTTTTTGATTTATAAATATCCTTAAATCCAATAAAACACACAAAAAAAGTGTGTCAAATTGTTGCTTTTATCACTAACAGTGGTAAATATACGAGCTGAGGTCAAAAGAAGTCTTGCTAATATTTAACATTACCTAACTCTCCCTAAAAAAAAAAAAAAAGGTTTTCTCCACCGACATTCCAAAGCATAAATTAGTGCACCAAACCACGGTTCATACAGAAGTGATAATCTCATTGGTTTTCTCTTGTGTCCAATTGTTTTTTTTGGGGGGGTGGGGTCTAATTTTTTTTTTTTTTTTTTTTGAGCAAAGTCTAATTGCTGAACTTGTACGGCTGTCGTAACTCTGATGGGCCTGGCAGGTACATGAGTTCCAGTTCACGCTCGGAATCCTTCTTCTTCTTCTTCTTTTTTTTTTTTTTTTTTTGAGAAAAGAATCATAAGCTATCTAGGCCCTTGTACGTCACCGGCCTACGGACAAAAAGAACGGCCCGCGCACAGCTCAGAGCTCACAGCCCAGTCATGATAGAAAGTTTGAGCCCAAAATACCAAATTCTATACATGAAAAATATCGAGAGAAGCATTTGCGTAACTTTTTTTTTTGAAAAATACACTTGATCTTAACTGGATAGTGTCCATAGCCCATGGGGTTACAGGACTCAGTTTGTTCTCCTTGATTGATTGAGTGAAAGTGATTGATATGTGTATGTTTTTTTTTAAACGAGGCGGGTAGAAGAGTTGCCCGCTATATTAAAAAGGAGGACAAGCCAAGAAGGCGAAGTACAAACAGCAAAAACAGGCACAAAACACAAAGACAAAGAAACAAAAAACTTCGCCTACTGTTGGATTAAGACATCAACGCGGGTTACCGCCAACTATACTCACCGGGCGGTTGGATTGGGACATCAACATGGCGAAACACTACACACAACGACGGCGGGGGAGGAGAAGCACAACCGCAGATTTCCACCCACCAACCGCACTCTTGCAATCATCGAAAACCTCCGAGACAATCCAAAGATCGATAGAGGAACATAGGGGCGCACACCACCACCAAGAAGGAGAAGGCCGCCTGCGGGGACCCTTCGCCGCAGTCTTCGCTGCACCAAATCAAAAACCACCCGACGGGATGAAAAACACCGAGCCCAAACAACCCAAACGCGGGGGCCTTGCCACATCCGCCGTTGGGCGCCACTCTCGTGGTGCGGGGACCCACTTGCCACATGGCTCCACACTTTGGACTCGTTTCTTGTATTGCCGTCAAGGTAGCAAGATGAGACGCCCCACCCCCAAGGTGCTTTACCAAGCCACCAAACCACCATCGTGGTTCGAATCATCTCGTTGCTTTCCCCTCGCTCAAAGCCACCGCCATCAAACCAAAGAAACCAAGGTTGTTGCTCGCGCCATCATCCGGACGTTATGCCGCGCGGGTGGGTCCGACCATCTTTGAACAAACCCATCGTGATCCATTGCCGCAGACCAAGTCATCACCGTTACCGTTGCCATAGCGCCGTCATCCGGCGTTGTCCCGCACCGCACTGGCGATTTCCAAGCAACATTAGGCACCGCAGTTCGCTACAAGTAGCCGAATAGCAACCAAGCGACGACCCTTTGCCACCAACAAGAAAGCAGATGTCTTGGTGTGAGGTAGGCAACCCCCGACCGCATGCCCTACGACGGAAATGTCACCACCGGCCAAACAACCATAAGATAGGTCGGCCATGCCACCGGTTGAACGAGGCCTCTAGAGAGACGACGCCTCCGAGGGAGGTCACGACGCTTAAAAGTGCCGCCGTCACTCCTCCAAGAGTGGAACAGGGTTTTCACCCCGAGACCACGCATTACAACAGGGTTCAATGTCACGCCCCACTTTTAATGGGTCGTTAATTACACGTATTAGTGCCAGAATCACGCGCTAATACGTTTTATAAGACAAGAGTGGACACAGATTTATTTATAAAAAGTGCCGAAGCTTTTAATGATAGGATAAATAAGGTCTTACATAAGTGACTCGAGGGTCACTGTCTTAGAGGTTACACAACGGTGGATAAACTTAAGCCATGCTGTGGCTAATTATTTATTTATCAGAGTCTACTACAACGCATAGTGGCTCTTATCATGTCACACCCACAAGCAACTTGAGCGTAGTCAAAACCCTAGTGTCAACATCCCCGGTCCTAGCAACTCTAAAGGCATAAACGCCTAATCATTACGCATTGCCTTATCGCGGGTCATCGTGGCGAAGTCCCCATCCGGGCCTAACTCTGGAAAATTAACAACGGGTGAGTACCAAAGTACTCAACAAGTCCACACCCGGGGTTGGTGGTTATTATGGGTTTGGGCCCTAGCAGAGACTCTAAAAGCGCTCTCGCTAGTTCCCGATTAGCTTAGATAAGATTATCATCAACAACAAGCACAAACGGTTAGCCAACATTAGTGTGAAAATCTAATCATAGATGATCCAACCTAGCATTTGCCCATTCCAAGGACGTGGCTATTAGAATAGATTTAAATAAAAACTCTGCGAGAGGTTGTACAAATTTCCCCCACACGAATAGATTTAAATAAACCATGTGATAATGAGCGAAATCATGATAAACGGGTAGAGCACGATTTTAGAAAAAAATTTGGAAGTGGTTTGACCTAAATCGGAGTTACGGATCGGAAGTTATGATTTTTTAAGTTTAATTCCGTGATAATAAACCTCGTGGGATTTTTTTATGTCAATATTTTATTGAAGGAAAAAGGTAATAAAAATCATGACAATTATCTCCACATAAAATAGTTTATTTACATATTTTTCTGGAATTTTTCTAACACCCGGGAAAATATATTTATAACCTCCCGTGGTACAAAAGTTGGGTGCACATAGCATTTTACTCTAATTGTACACACTGTATTGCTGCCCACGTGGATCGACGGTGTGTCTGTCGACCCACGTGGCAATTCACACGTCGCGTGATGGCGGTTGACGGTGGAGGGCCACGTGTTGGCGCTTTTCTTGGTTGCCGCCCCGACGGCGTTTCGGCCCGTGGCGGTGGCCTCGGCGGGCACCACCTTCCGCGTCCCCGACGGTGGCGGTTTCTTTCGAACCGGAATGGCCGCCCTTGCCCCAAAGCTCGTCGCAAGTGGCCCGTTGGACTTTGCTCCTCACTCCGGCCGCACGGATAGGTGTTGGGGCGGCGGGATAGGCCTCGGCCCCCGGGCGGGCGGCGTCGCGGGGCGGAGTTCGCTTCGGCGGCGACACCCGGGACGCGGGCTACACAAAGACTATAGAGCAAAATGCGTGAGGAAAAGGAAAGAGGACATGTTAGTCAAGCGCATCGGGTTCACCAATTTCGACCCACACGATTCGAACGACGGCATGGCGACGCAGTAACCCCTAGCCGGGCGCGGATTTCCGAATTGGGGAAAACTCCGGCCGCGAGCAACGGAGAGGGGAGGGGGAGGGCGCAAGCACCGCGTGTGTTCTAGCTCTCGACGGAGCTTGTGGTGCTTGGCGAGGTCGAATGGAGCGCCGGGCGGGTTATTTATAGCGTGTGCGCGAAGCCCCGGTGGGATTTTTCCCCGCCCGCATCTTTTTCGCAATGGGTTGGGCGCGCGTGGTCCGTGGTCGGCTCGACAAATGTCCGTCGCCGCCGGTGAGCCGGGTGGCACTAGCCGGGCCGTGAGGTCGCGGCCGTGGGTACAGCTCCGGCAGGCTCGGCTGGCGGATGGCGGTCACATCACTAAAGAGATGACGAACAACAAGGCAGGGTCGCCGTCTGCGATGTGGACACGGACAGCTGTCCCGGACGGTCCTCGAACCTCGCTCCGGCGTAGCTGGCACGCGCGTGTGGCCCTGTGCCTTAGTCGCCGGTGGTCGCAGATTCGGTCAGCGAGGTCGCCGTCTTCCTAGGCTATGTTGCGCGCCGATGCGGGTGCGTGCCACGACTTAAACGTGGCTACGCTCGCTAGACGTGATGGTTCGGTGGGAAATCCGTGCTTCCGCCGGTAGGGACCCACATTTTTATTAAGTAATTAACCTCAGATCAGTAAGCCATTAGTTCCTCATAATTGCACCAGCAAGATAATGGATGACTTTGGCATAAATACTCAAATCATATATTAATCCTTGGAAAACTTGTGTGCATGATTCATATTAACCAGCCCCTCATGCTGCCACACAAAGACACACAAAAATACTCTTCACATTTTCCAAGTGCACTATACACTACAGTAGGACACTATTTCACCCACTCCTATGTTGTCCACCCCTTGTAACAACAGCTGTCCGGACTAGGAATGAATCATCTAGGGGAGTAGGAGGGGAGCAAAGTAGTAGAAAAAGGAGGACTCGAGGGGCTTGCCTGAACCGTAGTAGCAGACATCCACCATTCTCCTTCTGGCTCTCCACTCAGGTTTAGCTTCCAAAGAACACACGTGCACTCCTTGCTTGTGAGAATTTGCCAATCCTCCCACCAGCCAAGATGGTGACTTGATCATGGAGAGTGGCATGGAGTAGGAGGGAGGGCTGACCAGGAAGGAGTCACCAGGGAGCACAAGTGATTGCAAGAAAATCCATAAGCACATTTGAAGCACCAAGACCTACAAGAGAATTAAGGAACAAGTGCTAGGGATTTAGGTGAGGTTCACAGACACATCTCTGTATATTTCTTAGTACTCCCTACCAAGAGCAAGCCCATGCCATTGGGTTAAATATCAGAATTGTACTAATTTTTCCTAGCAAACAAATACGGATAAGATGTCCAGGCTTCAAGAAAAATGATGAAATAGTTGTTAACAAACTGATGCCTAACTAATAATCTTCTAGCACAAGCATACACTTGATATTTCACATCTCAGCTTGGGAAAGTAAATAATAAGCCAAGAAAATCCACCTCTAGCAGCACACAGCCTGTACTCTTGTGTCAAGACTAGATGAACTAGGTACATGTATAAGCACGAAGGACCATATATGAGGACACTCACTGTCAGGTTGGGGGATTTGGGGAAAACTGCTACCGGAGTCCAAATCCCTGCACACACCACCATCACAGCGCCATGCACGGGCCCCTTGACTCTGCTTCTGGACGCCATGGCTGCCCAGCTCGCACCTAGGCGAAGCACGCCGCCGACCTGCACATTCCATAGCATCAGAAATCGAAGGGGATAGATGGTTAGATAGTTTCTAGTGTCGTTGGATTTGGTTTTGAGGGAGAAATCGAGGAGGAGATTAAACCATGGTTGCCGATCTGGAGTGGGTCGAATCCGATTGACCTCCATGGCTGAGCGGAATGGAGAAAATAGGAAGGAAAGAGATAGAGAGAAAGAAAGAAGGGAAAAGAGAAAGGAAGAGTGCGTGTATGTATTGCCCTCTTGCCTACTGTTTTGCTTTTGGACTTCATCAGAGTAGTAGTAGTACTAGTACCTGCAGTAGATGACTTCAGTTTAATACACAAGATGAGAGCACGAACCAGCTTAACAAATAATAAATTATTTAATGACTCACTAAGCACAGCTATGCTATATTATTTTTATAAATCACAACAAAATTGATACAAGTAACAAGAAACTATTTATTGCCTGTAGGATGAACAAATGGCTACGTCTAAATTATATATGTATATATACTTGTGTGTTATTTTTCTGAGTACTAGTATATTTATTAATCACAGGAAGCGAAGCACGGTCAGACGCATGGCCTTCTAGTGAATCAAACTGAGTTCGAGTTGGACCTTAACAACTCAGGCAAGAATCCTTGATCATTCCCTCCTTGAGTTTTATACAAGTTTGTGAAAATAAAAGTAACTTGCATCAAATGTATTTTCTGAAATTAACTATGGATGGATGACATGTGACTTTGATGACGAGGGATTAGCTGATGGAGCAGCTAATACCCTACAGTATGGTTGGTTGGAAAAAGTTAGTAGGATTGTTAACCAACTCTCACTTGTGTTATTGGGCCGTATATATTCGTGTCAACCATGAACCCGTTTGGGACGGGCCGATTCTATTACCCATGGAGTTATTGTATGATCCCTATGGTATGCAAGGAGAGGGTTGGGGAAGTCCCCAATGAGTTTTGTCGATGGAGCACAGCCGGACACATATATATATTAGCGCACGTGAGTGGATGTGGATGTACAATTATACAAAATGGGAAAAGTTTCAGTATCTTGGTCATGAGTCGCACCAAGGGCAGTCCGATGGAAAATTATGAATTCATATCATGTCTCCTAGTATGGAGGCTACGGGAACCTATGGTTGGATCTTTCTCAAGATGCAAGTGATAGTAGTGTTTTTTTTTCTAAATTAAATATGACTTTTTATACAAATTCTCTTTTCATACAAATGATATGTGATTGATCATTGAGATTACAGATTGCATTGCCTTGATATACATATATATGCTTGCTGAGTACGTTGTACTCACTCTTGTTAACTCTCCCCCTCCAGAGGATCCTTAGGAGCGTGCACAAGAGTTCCTAGATGATGGTTATTCCTATGCAGATTGGGATGACTACGAGGAAGCTAGTCGAGCTGCTGCCACCTCCTATGGTGGATGGGATGAATAAATAATCTCCTAGTCTAATTATGGATATAAGTGGCTTAAACGTATATGTCGCTCACTTAGTAGTCTAGCTTGGACTTCTATATGTCGGGCTTGTAATAATGCGCAAACTTGTGACGCTTATTTAAAGACCTAAGATCGTAGGGTGGCTTTGTAATAATTATTGGTACTTTCTAGCTATTCTCTGTTGCCAACTTTGTGAATGGTTTATTATTCGACAAATCATGTATTTGTGGAGTAATAAATCATGGCCAGGAATTATTATTCAAGGTGGTAATTACCCGGTCGCCACACCCGCCAACGTCGCCGGTGGCCGTGAACGGCGAGGGTGCGGCGGGGGTCCCGGCGGGACTATGCCGCATGTCATCGTCTCCCTGAGGGTGGAACCCGACGATCGGGCCCCACGCTGTGGTGAAACAGAGGAAGGGAAGAGATGGGCCTGGGGCGACGGGCGGCTAATTGGGCCGGCCCATGCGGCGGAAAGAAAGGAGAGAGGGAGGGAAAGGGCTGGGCCGGTTGCTCATTCCTCTCTCTTCTATTCTTCTTTTCTATTCCTTCTCTTTTAATTTCCCTTCTTTTCTAATTTCTCCTCTTTCTATTATTTCACAATTATTGGTCAACTCCTTCTAGGTTTCTAGAAAATAAAATATTTTATGCATTCGAAAAATTTAAGGAGGTAGAATTTATTATTCTAGTCCTCAAAGTTTTCGAATTAACTCATAAAATATTATCAAGGCAACAAATTAAATCGAGATTTTCAAAAAGTTTGAATTTTTAGCTTAATTTTTAAAATGACCAAAATTGGGGGTGTTACATTCAAGCTCCAAAATGGCGCCCTCAACAGGAAAGCGACGCCCGAGGACGCCGCCGCCATTCCACCGTAATGAATGCGGCAAGGGCTTTTCGCCGGGAGCATCGAACCCCGCCGCACACATTCGACACACGCAAGCCCGGCACCACTACCACGGTCGCGTCCAGGCCGAGGGAACGCCACCGTCTAGCGTTACACATCATCACCCGCCGAAGCTTGCGCAGATTCTACCGCCGTCCTCGCATCTCGAACGCAGCCGACGGACCTCCGACCTCCGCCTTTGCTCTCCATCCGCGGGCCGAGTTGGTGGCGTTCCGCAGCAAAGAACAAGTCCAGAGGGGAGGCAAGGACCGCCCCCCACCCCACCCCCGACGCTAGAGGTCCCCCGGCCACTATCACATCATCGCCGCCCCTACACCCATGAGAACCTCGACCGCCGCAGACGCCGCTCCACCGCGGCCGCCGGCGTCACGACCCGATGAGGATCGGGCCGAGACACGCCAGAGCCTCACCACCAGCACCCCAAGAACCCGGTACAAATGCGAGCCGCCGCCGCTTCCCCAACGGCGCCAACGCGCCACAGCCCGGACCTCGCCTCCCACGCAGATCGGCGGCCGATCCCAGCCGAATCCGCCACAAGGGCACGATCCGCCGCCAGGACGCCCCGCCGCCATGGGTCGGCGACCAGCCCTTATGCCCGCTCCAATCCCCCGCCGGACCGGAGGCCCACGGCCGGGAGAGGGTAGGAAGACCCCACCGCCCGTCGTCCTAGGGGCCGGGCGGCCTCCGACCAACCCCTCCGGTGGCGGTGAGGGTAGGGGCGGCGAGGTGTGGGTGGCGGCGAGGGGGACCGCGGGTCGCCCGAGTCGCGAGAGGGGCGACGCGGGCGTTTTCATTCGTGTATGTTTAACTTCACGTATGGTCACGCACTCACGCATTGAGCACGAAGAGGGGGGCACAAAAGGGGTAATAGTTTTAATTTATCCCCTTCCTTTAGGTTGCTCAAATATACAATACTACTAAAATCACTGCTCATCATTTGTAAAAACAAAATGGCAGTGTATCATCTAGTGGCAAAAGGGGCGTCATCACGTCAGACATCAACATAGTTAAAAGCTAACTTTGACAAAGTGATATCTATATTGAAATACTCACGAAGCATAGGAAAACAAAAATGGTAGTAATATAGATATCACTTGTAACTAAACGTCACGAAAAAAATACATTTTGAAAATATTATGATGCCCAGATAACTCAACGTTTATAACTTCGTTTTGAGTTTTTTTTTTTCAGTAATATCACTGAAATCAGGTTTCTACTTTAAACTTGAGAGCTTCTCCTACTTTCATAAGCATGTTTATATTTTTGCAGCTAAACAACAAGTCTATTTATTTGACACCACAACTATTCAAACAATGCTTATGGATCATACAAGTTAATTACATTGTCGTTTAAGAGTTCGAATACAAAAAATCAAATTCAAAATTTAGACAATATATAGTTTATAACATCACATAGTCATAACGCGTCATTGTCCACAAACAACGTAAAACACCACAATGCTCAATTGTCCCCTAACTACACCTACCTCTTGAATTATTTTACATCCTCTTGATTGAAATATCCTTAAAACCAAATAAAAATCAAACACACGCGCGAAAAAAAAAAAAAAAGTGTGTCACATTGCTTCTAATAATGGTAAAATATATGATGGCCACGAGAGCAAATGTCAAAAGGAGTGTTGACTACCCATCGACCAGTGAGCACGCCCGCGACGAGCTCGCCCAGATCGACATCTCGAAGGAGGTACGCACGTCGTTCTGCCTCGCCCCATCGCGCTGCAGAACGCCCCCGCGAGGTGTTCGACGATTTGTCTGACCGACCGACGGGTCCTGCAGGAGAAGGAAAAGCTTGTGGCGGAGGTGATGCGCAACATGCTCTTCAAGCGGGAGGAGCTCACCGGCATCGTCAGCAAGAACTGCGGCTACGAGATGAGGGAGCTGCAGCGGACCCGCGCCCCGGCCACGCGCTCTGGCCGCCCGTCACAGTCACAGGGTAGGGCGTCCTGTCTTCTTTCTTACCGTTTATTATTATTATTTTTTTTTCCTTTCCTCTCCATCTGTTATCAGAGTGGTGGTACGGGCTGGCAGTGACTGATGAAAATTGTGGGAAATGTCTTCAGTTAACGTGGAGGCCAAGAGCTATGTTCTGGTCAGCACCTTAGACCCCTGAGGTGTACAGGGAGTACATTGAGGACAAGGGTGCTGCCCATCTGTCTGGCTTTGCTTTCGCTGTCATTAGCACTGTTCGTCTTGCTGGTGGTAAAATGCCTGAAGGTAAGGAAACGAGATCAAATTACGTCTGTTGGTTAGGAAAACATCATGCTCTGATGTTCCTAAGTGCTTTCGAGCGCATTTCAGAGGACCTCTGGCATCAGTTGAAGCGGGTGGGTTTGCTTCATGATGACGAGACTCACCCTGTTCTTGGCAACAATAAGCAGTTGCTCGAACACCTAGTGCAGCAAAGGTTAGTTTGGTCTGTGCTGTGGAATCTATAGTTTACTTGCAAACAATTTGGTTGCTGTATCAGTTCCCTTGATGCAGGTACTTGCTGAAGGAGAAAATTGCTGGACCAGAAGGCCATTTCATGATGTATGAGCTTGCCGAGAGGGCATTGGATGAAGCCATCAATGGGAAGATTAAAGATCATATTTCACAGGTTTGTAAGCATCACAATGTGGTGATAAGCTTTTCATCTTTCATCTGTTAAAAGTACTGACTTTTCCACGTTAACAGTAATGGTGATAATGTGTCCAGGATATATAAATAACAGCCATACAAACCATCATGCTTAAATGTGATCCCAGTTGATTGCACTACTAACTGTGTACACTGAATAATTATTTAACCCATATTTTTATATAGTGTCATTACCCATGACTAAGATTGCCATGCCTTCTGTATTTCTTGCTTTCCTATCATTGGAGAAGTTAGTTGGCATTAATTTTGCTTAGCCTGTTAGCCATATGTATGTTTTCTGCTTCTAGTGCCTAGTAGTGAACTTGTCTTTGTTCCATAAGTCGTTGAAAGATGAATACAACTGCAAGCAATTGCCGATCAAAAAATTTATTTCACTTCTGATAACAAGCAGCATAGAAGCAATTGTCAATAGGGGATCTTGACATCCTGAATGCACTGGTGAACACCATATATGAAATCAGATTCTAATGATACCATGCTTGTGAATGAAGAATTTTTTTTTTTCTTATATTGTGAAATGTGAAATAACATTGTGTGGTGTGTCTGCTAAAAAGAAACTTCTTTTTTTTTGTTCTTATTGTTGAGTAGGTTGTGGGCGCAAGCTTGCAGAAGTAGATCGAAGTGGATGCATATGACAATCAGTAGGTATTTCCTCTGCACCAAATATTTGCTTGTTTCTACACCACAACATCACTCCGTAGTGTCCATTTTCTTTTAGGAAAATAATAAAGGTACTACTAGTAACATGTTTCTCTTATCTTATTTGTCAGCCTTGTAGGTAATCTTCCTTGCGTTAGGACAAGCTGACTCTCTCAGGCTGGGAAACGATCATCTTGCATGGATACGGGGCTTGTACTCTGCATGCAATTTTGTACAGGAGATGTGCTGTTGATTATCACAGCGTGCTTGATACTACCTTTTGCAGTGACCTAATTAATGTCACAAAACAGTCATTGAAGAAACCTTATTGTCAGTCATTGGACGCGTCGTCCTGTCTTCCACCTCCCTCTACGTCAAGTCGCCTACGCGTCGACTCACTTTCCATCAACTGTCTACACGCACCACCTGCTCGACGAAATGCCAGCAACCGGTCGCGTTTTTCCGCCTACTCCTCTACAGTCCTCAGCTCTGGTCGGCCACTGTCATGGTGGTCGTCGTCCTAGTGGGCTCTGCTCGCCACCTTAAAGCTTGCAGCGGCCACGACCTCAACCCTGGGGGACGCTTCCTCATTTGCGTGAGCTCAGTCCATAGCACTCTGCGCCCAGCTGTTGGAGTCTAGTTCTTTGCTGCGCCTGGCCTGGGGCAATGGCGTTGGGAGTCCTGCGGTTCTTGCTCCCAGCGTCGGTCCTCTTCTTAGTTCATCCTAACTTGCCGGGCGGCGGTGGCGGAGAGCCGCGCCACGACGGCCCTTCGGAGTTCAAGCGCCAAGTTGCTGGGCGTGGACAACCACCTCTCCACCAGGGCAGCGCGGGCGGGAGGCACGGACCCACGTGGGTGGGCGGCGTTGCCTGCTCAGTAAGCGGAGAGGTGACGGCGTGACACTCCACGGCCTCAACCTCCACGGCGAGCTCTCCACCGTCGTACGCAAGCTTCCGCACCTCTCCGTGCTCAACATCTCGGGGAACACGCTCACGGGCCCTGTCCCCCCTGGCCCTGCCGCTGCACGGCGCTCGAAGTCCTCGACCTCGGCACCAACTCCCTCCATGGCGCCATCCCGCCCGGAACTCTGCGAGCTCCGGAACTGCGCCCGGCTTTTCCTCAGCAACAACCTGCTTTCGATGGGATCCCGGACGCCATCGGCAACCTCACCGCCCTTGAGGAGGTGGAAATGTACAGCAACAACCTGACCGGCGGGATACCCCGTCCATGCGGCGCTCCAGCAGCTCCCGGCGTCATCCCGGGCGGGCGGCAACAACCTCTCGGTTCAATTCCGTCGAGCTCACGAGTGCGCCCGCCTCGAGATGCTCGGTTTCAAGATATAACTTCCTCAACGGGACGCCTGCCCGGGGAGCTTTCCGCCTCAAGAACCTCACCACAATATACCTTTACAAAAACGCCCTCTCCGGCGAGGTCCCCGCCGGGCTCGGCGAATGCACCAACCTCGGTTGCTCTTCCTCAACGACAACACCTTCACCGGCGGCGTGCCGGGGGAGCTCGCTGGCGCCGCTGGTCGCTCTTAAAGCTCCACATTTACCGGAACGGCTCAACGGCACCATCCCGCCGGGCTGGGAAACCCCAGCGAGTGTCTTGGAGATTGACCTCTCGGACAACAAGCTCAAGGCGTCATCCCCGCCGAGCTTCGGCCGGATATCCACGCTCAGATACTCGCCCTCTCTGACAACCAATTCCATGGCACCATCCCTTTGTTAGAGCAACTCCAGTGAAGACTCCTAAATTAGACCCTCAAATTTTTATTTGCATACCAAACTAAAAAAACTAGGGGCCCAAATTGAGATCACCAATTCCATGGCTCCATCCCTTTGTTAGCGCAACTCCGGTGAAGACTCCTAAATTAGACCCTCAAATTTTTATTTGCATGCCAAACTAAAAAAGTAGGGGCCCGAATTGAGATCACCAATTCCATGGCTCCATCCGTTTGTTAGAGCAACTCCAGTGAAGACTCCTATATTAGACCCTCAAATTTTTATTTGCATGCCAAACTAAAAAAAAGTAGGGGGCCCAAATTGAGATCAAACTCTAGTGGGAAAGTAGTCGGGACCCTATTCCGTTGCTCCGCTTCCCCTCGCGGCGTGTGCTGCTGCTCGTCTCGCCCCCGTGCGCTTTCGCGAGGTGGAGATCGCGTCGCGCGGCGTCATGGCGGCGTTGTCGGGCGTTCTTGGTGGAGGCGTTTGGAGGAGCTCAAGGGCGTTGTCGGGGCGCTGTAGGAAGGTGGAGGTGGCGGCGGCGGTTGCATGATGTCCAGCGTCGAGGCGGCTCGGGCCGTGCGGAGGAAGGCCAAGGACAACGCCCGGCGCCGGGGAGATGCTCGCGATGCTCGGCAACTTACTCGCCTCAGCGCCTTTGGGCGCCAAGAAGCCCGTCATCGCGCGTCCGGCGCCGTGTGCACGCGTTCTGTGCCGCCCGGTGCTCCACCACCCGGCGGCGCACCACGACACCTTGCGCGCGCTCGAACCTCGGTATCCATTGAATGGCGGCGCGAGATCGACGCAGCGTTGCCGCCGCCGCCATGGATCTGAACGACCTCGAGGTCCATGGATCCGTCGGCATGACGCGGCAGACCGCCGGAGCGCGTGGAGCCAGCCAAAACGAGCACCCCGGTCGCCAAAGAACGGAGCGGAGGTGAGCCAAGAACCACCGCACCTCCGCCGTACCTCGCATGGGCGTCTCCGGCGCTCATGGCGACGGGACGCTGCTGCGCCGCTCGGCGTGCAGTACGGCGGCCACGCGGTGACGGTGGCGGCACGCCCCCGGGCGGGGGCGTCGTCGAGGGGCTAGAGCGGCGGCTGCGGCTGCGTCGGAGGGCGTGCAAGGTGGTGGCGGGGAGGTGGGCACGGGGCCACCACTACCCGACCACGGCCACCGTGAAGCGGGCCGCGCCTACGCCTGCGCCTCCGCTAGCACGGGTGACCCCATGCTCCCTCACCGCGTCGTCTCGGATGAGCCCGCGCCATGTGCCGGGCTGGGAGTGGTGGTCGCGAGGCGGCTACCGACGGTGGCAGGGCGGCGGCGTGGCGGCGGCCGGTGTCGGTGCAGCGGAGTGGCGGCGGTGCGGTGAAGACGACGGCGCCCGGGGGCAAAAAGCGTTGCGCCCCACTTTCAATGGGTTAATTAATCACACGTGTTTGCGCGGGGATCACGCCACAAACACGTCTATTAGTAACGGAATAATGGTGAACAAATATTATTAAACCGAGTCAGAGAAATATAGGATAGAAAGGGCTTACGCTGGCGACGAAGAGTCACCAAGCCGGGTTACAATATCGAGTTGGCCAACCGAGAAGCGGTGGATTAACTATGACACCGCGCCCGTACTCCACAAGCGGACTTGTGCATGGATGAAATCCGGGCTTCAACGTCCTTCTCCTAAGCAAACACCTCTCGAACTCCTACGATACGCTATCCTCTACCTCGTCGTCGATCTTACCTTCACATGTGCGATATACGTAAAATAGAGGGGTGAGTACAAACGTACTCAGCAAGTCCCAACCGGGGGGTTGTAATTTATTAGGGTTTGGGCCCTAGCGAGTCTCTAAAAGCGCTCTCGCTAGTTCCCGGGTTGTCTCATGTCATCATCTTTGTCATGACACCCACAGGTTAGTCATCATAAGTGTATATCTAATCATAGATGTTCGGCCTAGCACTTGCCCATTCCAAGGGACGTGGCTATTCGAATAGATTCAATTAACTCGCGCAGAGGTTGTACACTTTTCCCCACACGAGGGGCCATCTTCTCCCACGCACGGTTGGTCAAAGGTGGTCCCACGAGATTCCGACCCGCTTGGATGCCTCCTAGGTATATCGGTATAATCTTCACCACGACTTCTCGGGGTTGGAAGGATAACACGCCACCCTAAGATGACGCATCACCCTAGACAATACGGTGATACCAAATCACCCGCGGCTTTTCTGTGTAATACCTTATTACCCAACCTATCTTGTCAACACCACTCTCAATCATCAATATGTGCCTCTAGCACTGCGCCCGCTCGCGCCCAAACACTTACGTGGAAGACCACTCAACATCCACGCCAACGGGACCATGGGGCCACTCTCCCCCATGTCCGCTCCCCAATAGGTCGTTTGCCTACTCAGGCCACCTTGGCTCCAATTATACCTCAACCCAACGGGGTGTGAAATCAAGCCGTCCCATCTCGGCGTGTGGGCATGCGTAATATTATACTAGGTAGAAGGTCTATGAACCCGGTCCTTAGGGAGGCAAGCATCTCTCCGCGGGATTCATCCCCGATTGTGATTAGTCCACCTCCATGTAGACAATCACCACTCACCTTTTGTTGGAGGGTTCTTTTTATTACTCGGGTTACATCGATCTTACTTAGTCATATTATGTCATCATTTATTATCATATTAAGGTCATGATTAAGGGGGTAAGGACTTGCCTGGGAGGTTCTTACGAATCGCACGGCGTCGAACGCGTCTCTAGCTTTCCTCGGGACGGAAACTCCTATTCGGGTCGTCGAATCTACTTGACGTCGACGATAAACCCTAGCTTGAACTATGACATATAAAACAAACATAGAACATTATGGTGGCAATGGGTTAGATGCATAGAGCTAGATTTTTATATAAATTATGGAAATCGTTTTCACGCTTAAACGGAGTTCATTTGCATGAGATATGGATTTTATAATATTAATCCCTAATTAAATCATTAGGGTAATATTATATTATAATTTTATCATGTAATAATATTGGAACTAATTACATGATAAAATTCTATAATTCAAATAATGAATTTACAAATTTTCTGGGAATTTTTGATACCGGAAAATGGAGTTTTAATGTCCTGTGTACGATTCCCGGGTGGCCTTAGTAATTTCCACGACGCTGACACGCGGGTCCGGAGTGCAGGTGGGCCGGTCGGTCACTGTGCTGTGCACCGATCGGTGAACCACCTTCTCTCCCTCTCTATTTCATGTACACCCGGTCCATGTAATAAGTGAATGGTGGGGTCCACGAGGGGGTAAGATTGAATGGCTCTCTTCACGGTCACGAGATGCAGCAGGGAGGTCTCGCTCGTCGTTTCCGTTTCCTCAACCGAACCAATCAGAGGGAGGGGAATAGAGAGGAGGCACACCGGCGGTGGTGCTCGGGTTTCTGGTGGCGGCGGACTGGGGCTGCGGGCAGCGGCGCTGCACGTGCGTACGGTGGCTGCTGGGCGAGCACGGCATGCGTGGGCGGCGAGGCTGGACGAGCGTGTGCCGGCGTGGACGGCAGCAGGCGGATGGTGGTGTGGATGACGTCGCGTTCAGGCATGGCGGTGCTCTGCGGCGCGGCGTCGGCGGCGAGGTGGATGCGGCGTGGGCAGCGCTGCGCGCGGCGGCGAGGGTGGCTGGGCTAGGCTCGCGTGGTGGTGGCGGATGCGGCTCGGCGGACGCGGTGGCTTGGTGGACGCGGCCACGGCGAGCGCGTGGGCACGCTCGACCACGGTTGAAGGCACGGCGCGGGTTGCGGTGGTGGAGCTCCAGCGGCATCCGAGCGCGGTGGCGGGCGATGGGAGCGCGGCGGCTTCGACGTCCTCGGCACAGCGCCCAGCGAGCTGGGTGACGGCGGGCTTCAGTTGGCCGACGGCGGCGCGACGGAGGCAGGGCGCAGTGCGCCCATGCAGGCCTCGGCGTCGGCCATCCCGGCGCTGAGCTCGGTGTGGTGAGCTTGGCAACCGGAGGGGCTATTTATAGGGCGGAGGGAGGAGGGCTCGCCGGAGATATTTTCCGGCAGCCATGGGTGAGCTGTCCGCGTGCTGCTGTGGCCTCGTCGCCGGTCACAGCGAACGTCGGCGCTTGACGACGCAGCGGAGCAGATAGCAGGTGGTGAGCTGTCGTGCGGCTGTTCCAGGGTCAACGATGCTGTGTGGATGTAACAGGGCGGTGGCGGCAGCGCCATTGATGCGGCGACAGCTCTGGCGGCGAGCTGGCACTCGGCAAGTTGGCTCGTCGCCATTAACGCGAGGCCAGCAAGGCCACTGTGCCCCAGTCGTTGGCCCTGTGCCGCCGCGTGCGTGGGGGCAGATGGGTGGAAATGGGGGTGCTGTGCCATGGTCCATCGGCACAGTCATCCTCGTGTTGTTCGTGGGTTTGGGGGAAGCAGAGGGAGGAAGGGGAAGGGTATGACGAATGGGGCCCATGCGTCATAGAGAAAGGAGGGAAGGGATGGCTATTGGGCTGTTGCTACTGGGCTGGGCTGCTTTGCTGTCCCGAGCTGGGCTTCGTGGTCAAGAGAGGAGAGGAGGGCCAGGCTGTTGCTTGAGTTAGGAGAGAATGAGCCCGTGGCTCATTCCTTTTATTTCCATTTTTCCATTTTGTATTTTATACACACAAACACATATAATTGTATATATGTTTATGAGAGTATAATAGTATATATATATATATATATATATATACGTGGCCATGCTCTCATGTATAATTGGAATACACACATGTATACATATTTGTATTGTATGTATCCATATATGATTTGTATAGTGCACGGCTCAATTTTATGAATATATAAATATATCCATCTACTTATAGCCATGCATATACTTGCTCACTATATATACATGAGGTAGCTATTTAAATTCCCAGCGAATTTGTAGATCATTCTCATACAATATATTCTTCCATAATTTAAATCTAGGACTTACCTTGCATCCTCGGCCACCATAAAGCTCAACAAGCAACAAGCAAGATTTCCTATTTTCTATATGGTGAGAGTTTGAATGTTTTTCAAAAACAGGGGTTTAGGCTTAGCGGGAAATAAATCAAGTTTTAGTTGTAATTATAAAAAGTTCAAATTTTTAGTGAATTTTAAAATGATGCAAAAAACACGGGTGTTACAAGCGTGGTGAGAACGGGAGGGAAGGGGAAAGTGGAAAATTGGTGTGGGACCCCTTTGGATAGGGTCCTTCGGGGAAGTAGGGGGTTCGGATTATAATTTGGGGTGGCATAAAAAATAGGAGCCTATCTAGAGGCTCCACTACGATTCATTTTTTTTTTTCTCGGACCCCTAAAATTTAGGGAGAATTAGGCCTATGGCCCCGAAAAAACTTCAGTTTAGGTATTTGGCCTTTTTCAATCGAATTTAGCTCTATGGCCTCGAAATAAAACTTTGTTAGTTATTTGGCCTTCCGTCCAAACGGACACGACGGCCCTTACGGAGTTCAAGCGCAAGTTGCCGGGCGTGGACAACCACCTCTCCACACAGGGGGCAGCGGCTTGTTCAACATCTACGGCAACAACCTCACCGGCGGGATCCCCACCTCCATGGGCGCGCTCCGGTAGCTCCGCGTCATCGGGCGGGCTACAACAACCTCTCGGTTCAATCCCCGTCGAGCTCACCGAGTGCGCCTGCCTCGAGATTCTCGGTTTCGCGATACAACTACCTCAACGGGGACGGCTGCCCGGGGAGCTTTCTGCCTCAAGAACCTCACCACAATATACCTTTACAAAAACGTCCTCTCGGCGAGGTCCCGCCGGGGCTCGGCGAAGTGCACCAACCTCCGGTTGCTCTTCCTCAACGACAACACCTTCGGCGGCGTGCCGGGGAGCTCATGGGTTGCCGTCGCTCTTAAAGCTCCACATTTACGGAACCGGCTCAACGGCACCATCCCGCCGAAGCTGGGAAACCCTGCAGAGTGTCACGGAGATTGACCTCTCGGACAACAAGCTCCTTTGGCGTCATCCTGCCGAGCTCGGCCGGATATCCACGCTCGGATACTCGCCCTCTCGACAACCAATTCCATGGCTCCATCCCTTTGTTAGAGCAACTCCATTGAAGACTCCTAAATTAGACCCTCAAATTTTTATTTGAATGCCAAACTAAAAAAGTAGGGGCCCAAATTGAGATCACCAATTCCATGGCTCCATTCCTTTGTTAGAGCAACTCCGGTGAAGACTCCTAAATTAGACCCTCAAATTTTTATTTGCATGCCAAACTAAAAAAAGTAGGGGCCCAAATTGAGATCACCAATTCCATGGCTCCATCCCTTTGTTAGAGCAAACCAAAGTGAAGACTCCTAAATTAGACCCTCAAATTTTTATTTGCATGCCAAACTAAAAAAAGCGAGGGGCCCAAATTGAGATCAAACTCCGGTAGGAAAGTAGTCAAGGTCCCTATTCCGTGCTCCGCTTCCCCGGCGTGCGCCGCTTCGTCTCCGCATCCCCGTGCGCTCTGCGAGGTGG
Source organism: Hyparrhenia diplandra (assembly GCA_015847255.1). Lineage (NCBI taxonomy): Eukaryota > Viridiplantae > Streptophyta > Magnoliopsida > Poales > Poaceae > Hyparrhenia > Hyparrhenia diplandra. The sequence continues at coordinate 75,413 of JADLZK010012996.1, forward strand.
AGATGCGTCGGCGGCAGCGTGGCGCGTTGTCGGGCGTTCTGCGGTGCGGCGTTCGAGGAGCTCAAGGGCGTTGTCGGGCGCCTGCAGGAAGGTGGAGGTGGTGGCGGCGGTTGCATGATGTCCCGCGTCGAGGCGGCCGGGGGCCGTGCGGAGGAAGGCCAAGGACAACGCCCGGCCAGGGGGGAGATGCTCGCTATGCTCGGCAACTTACTCGCCTCAAGACACCGGGCGCCAAGAAGCCCATCATCGGCGCGTCCGGCGCCTCGCGTGCACGCGTTCGAGCCGCCACGTGCTCCACCACCGTCTTTGGCGCACCACGGCGCGGCTAGCGCGCTCCCCGAACCCCGGTATCCGTTGAGCGGTGCCGGATCCGGCAGCGTCGGTCGCCACCGCCATGGATGCGAACGACCTCGAGTCCATGGATCGGTCGGCGGGCGCGAAGACCGGCGGGAGCGTGGAGGCCGGCCAAGAACAGCACCCTAGTCGCAAAGAAGCGGGAGCGGAGGTGAGCCAAGAACCACCGCACCTCTCCTCTACCTCACATGGGCCGTCTCTAGCGCTCACGGCGACGGACGTCCCGCTGCTGCCACGCTCGGCGTGCCGGTACCAGCGGCCGCGCGGCGGCGGTGGCAAGACGTCCCCAGCGGCGGGCGGAGCGTTGTCGTGAGGGCTCGGCGCCGCTGCGGTCGCGTCGGAGGGCGTGCAAGGTGGTGTCGGGGAGGTGAGCTCGGGGCCACCCCTACCACGGCGCCACCGGAAGCGGCAGCGCCTGCGCCTGCGCCTCCGTTTAGCCGGTGACCCCATGCTCCCTCGCCGTGCGTCGTCCCCGAGATGAGCCCGACGCCGCCATGTGCCCGCGCCGGGAGTGGTGGTCGCGGAGGCGGCTCACGCCGCGGCGGCGAGGGCGGCGGCGTGGGGGAGGCGACGGTGTCGGTGCAGCATGGAGTGGCCGGGCGGTGCGGTGGAGACGCGCCGGGCGGTGGCAGCGAGCAAAGCATGCGGGAATGGGAGGGAAGGGGAAAGTGGAAAAGTGGTGTGGGACCCACTGGATAGGGTCCTCCGGGAAGTAGGGGGTTCAGATTATAATTTGGGGTGACATAAAAATAGGAGCCTATCTAGAGGCTCCACTGCGAGTTCATTTTTTTTTCTCGGACCCCTAAAATTTAGGGTAGGGGCTCAAATAAGGCTCCATGGAGATGCTCTTAGGATCCAACAGCAACCTCCGTCTGCTCGACTTGTCAAGCAACCAGCTGACGGGTAGCATCCCTCCTCGCCTCTGCAAGCATCAGCAGCTCCAACATAGAGGCTGATTTTTCCCGGACAGTTACTTTGGATATCTTGCCAGGAAACTGGCAGAGAATTATTACCACGTTAACAGTAATGATGATAATGTGTCAAGGGTATATAAATAACAGCCAACAAACCATGCTTAAATGTGATCCCAGTGTATAGTGAATATTTATTTCTGAACCAACCCAAAGGAGTTTATAGTGTCATTACCCATGATTTAGATTGCCATGCCTTCTGGATTTCTTGCTTTCCTATGATTGGAGAAGTTAGTTGACATTAGTTTTCCTTAGCCTGTTAGTTGTTAGCCATATGTCTGTTTTCTGCTTCTAGTACCTAGTAATGAACTTGTATTTGTTCCATAAGTCGTTGAAAGATGAATAAAACTGCAAGCAATTGCCGATCAAAAAAAAATTATTTCACTTCTGATAACAAGCAGCATAGAAGCAATTGTCAGTAGGGGAACTTGACATCCTGAATGCATTTGTAAACACCGTGAAATCAGATTCTAATGATACCATGCTTGTGAAAGAAGAATCCTTTTTTCTTATATTGTGAAATGTGAAATAACATTGTGTGGTGCCTGCTGAAAAGAAATTAACCTCATCTTCTTTTGTTCTTGTTGTTGGCTAGGGTTGTGGGCGCAAGCTTGCAGAAGTAGATGGAAGTGGATGCATATATGGCAATCAGTAGGTATTTCCTCTGCACCAAATATTTGCTTGTTTCTACATCACAATATCACTCCGCAGTGTCCATTTCCTTGTAACAAAATAATAAAGGTACTACTATTAACATGTTTCTCTTTTATCTTATCTGTCAGCCTTGTAGGTAATCTGCCTTGTGTTAGGACAAGCTGACTCTCTCAGGCTGGGAAGCGATCATATTGCATGGATACGGGCCTTGTACTCTGCATGCAATTTTGTACAGGAGATGTGCTTTGCAGTTAAGCAGTGCAACTTCCGTGTTAGTATCCTTAGAATTAACTAAATTATTATGTCATGTGGACGACATGCTGTTGATCAGAGCTCCTTTCAGTGACCTGACCACAATGTAGCCAAACCGTATTGACCAGAGCTTTCACGCTTTATAGCAGTGGTTTCTCCATGGTTAATCGGTAATCCCATAATCGGTCACCTTTGGAGGAATAATATATGCTCCATTCCGTTCCATTGCACTTCCATGTTCCCTTCCCTCTAGGCATCGACTTCCTTTTCGTCAACCACTGGCGCACCACCTGCTCGACGGAAGGCGAACGTCACGGCTTTTGATTGAGGAAACCCCATCCCACGGCAGGCATGCCCCTTTCCGCCTACTTCTGCACGATGCTCGCCCCTATTAAAGTTCCGGCCACCCTCGCCGCCGTCGTCGTCCTGTCCGAGTCCGTCTCCGCCCCAGCGGTAGTGGCTAAGAGTCCGTCTCCAGCCACTGTGGCTGTTGGGTCTGGACTCGATCGGGACAGCTTCCTCCCGCTGGAGCCCAGTTCTGTTCTACCGTGATTTAGGATGGCGTCGACCGTGCCACGGTTGCTGCTCCCGGCGACCATCCTCCCGTTAGCTCTTCTTGACTTGGCGGCGGCGGCGGGGGCCAAGAAGGTGGTGCTCGACAGCACGACCTTGCTCCCCGCCGCGATTGTCAATCATGGCGTCCTGCTGGAGTTCAATCGCAAGTCAATCATGGCGTCTGCCGTGGCGCGGTCCTTGCTCCCCGCCGCGATTGTCTTCTTCGCCGTCCTTCACTCTATCAAGGCGTCGGTGGGGGCGCACGGCGTGGAGAGCCGAGCCACGGCGCTACGGGTTCAAGCGCCCGCCGGGGCGTGGACCGGCGCCTCTCAACCTGGGGCGCCACGGCCGGCACACGGACCCTCGCGGGTGGGTGGGCGGCGTTGCTCCGCTCGGTAGCGGCGTGGTGACCAGCGTCACGCTCCAAGGGCTCAACCTCCACGGCGAGCTCTCCGCCACCATCTGCGCACTCCCACGCCTCGCCATCCTCAACGTGTCCGCAACTTGCTCACGGGCGGCGTCCCCATAGGCCTCCACGCCTGCCGCATTTGGAGGTCCTTGATCTCAGTGACAACCTTCTCTACGGCACCATCCCGCCGGAGCTCGGCCACCTGAGTAACATAAGAGTGATTGATCCGTCTCGAACTACCTCAACGGTTCCATCCCGCCAGAACTCTGCGCGGTGCGCAGCCTGCGCCAACTATTCCTCGGCGAGAACCTGCTGTTCGGCAACATCCGCCCGCCATCAGCAATCTCACTGCGCCGAGGTCCTCGACCTCAGCACCAACTCCCTCCATGGCGCCATCCCGCCGGAACTCGCAAGGTGTGCAGCCTGCGCCAACTCTTCCTCAGCGAGAACACGCTGTTCGGCAACATCCCACCCGCCGTCGGCAACCTCTCACCGCTTTTCGAGGAGCTCGAAATATTCCTGAACAACCTCACCGGCAAGATTCCCACCTCCATTGGCGCTCAAGCGGCTCCAGCGTCATCTACGCGGGAGGCAACTTTCTCACGGGGCCCGTCCCGCTGGCCTCGCCGCCCGCACCACGCTCGAGGTCCCCGACCTCAACAACAACTCTCTCGCATGGCGCCATCCCGCGAGAACTCGCCACGGTGCGCACCCTGCGCCAACTCTTTCTCGGGGAGAACCTATTGTTCGGCAACATCCCGCCCCGCCATCAGCAACCTCACGGCGCTCGAGGTCCTCGACCTCAGCACCAACCCCCCCCTCCATGGCGTCATCCCGCCCGAAACTCACAGCGCTCCGGAGCCTGCGCCGGCTTTTCCTCGGCAACAACCTGCTTTTCGGTGGGATCCCGGACGCCATCGGCAACCTCACGCCCTCGAGCAGCTGGAAATGTACAGCAACAACCTGACCGGCAGGATACCCACGTCCATGCGCGCTCCAGCAGCTCCGCGTCATCCGGGCGGGCGGCAACAACCTCTTCGGTTCAATCCCCGTTGAGCTCACCGAGTGCGCCAGCCTCGAGATGCTCGGTTTCGCATATAACTACCTCAACGGGGACGCTGCCCAGGGAGCTCTCCCGCCTCAAGAACCTCACCAAAATATACCTTTCCAAAAACGTCCTGTCCGGCGAGGTCCCGCCGGGCTTCGGCGAGTGCACCAACCTCCAGGTGCTCACCCTCAACGACAACGCCTTCACCGGCGGCGTGCCCGGGAGCTCGCGGCGCTGCCGTCGCTCTCACAGCTCTACATTTACCGGAACCAGCTCGGCGGCACCATCCCGCCAGAGCTGGGAAATCTGCAGAGTGTCTTGGAGATTGACCTCTCGGAGAACAAGCTCATTTGGCGTCATCCCCGGTGAGCTCGGTCAGATACCCACGCTCCGGCTACTCCATCTCTTCAGGAACCGTCTTCATGGTAGCATCCCACCAGAGCTGGGAAACCTACAGAGTGTCCTGGAGATTGACCTCGGGAACAACAAGCTCACCGGCGCCATCCCCGCCGAGCTCGGCCGGATATCCACGCTCCAGCTACTCACCCTCTCTGACAACCAATTGCATGGTTCCATCCCTTCATTGTTAGTATCCAACAGCAACCTCTATCTGCTCGACTTGTCAGGCAACCAGCTGACGGGTAGCATCCCTCCTCACCTCTGCAAGCATCAGCAGCTCCAATACTTGCATCTCGAATTGAACCGCCTCGTCGGTGATATTCCTCAAGAACTGAAGGCGTGTAAATCTCTAGTGCAGCTCACGTTGAGGGGCAACATGCTGACCGGGAGCCTTGCTTGAAATGAACCAGAACCGGTTCTCTGAAGATGCAGAGGACGATTTTTCCCGGACAGTTACTTTGGATATCTTGCCTTCTCTAGAGGCAATATGTGGATTATATTTGAGACTTTGATTGTAAATAAATATAGAAAAAAAAACATTTAGAGTTAAGAAAGAGCTGTCAACTGCATTTGAACAAAGTACTTGCATGCATACAGTCATTATACAGGGAGAGGACTGATTTCGGTGGTGCGCCTCAATATATATGCTAAGTCATATAGTAAATATGGTTAATACATAATCCAGTGCTTATTTTTTCTCCAGTGCTTATTTTTTTAAAAAAATTTTACATGAATCTTAAACTGCTGGAATGATTAATTAAAATTAATTGTGTTTGGATTCGTGCAATTTTTTTTAAAAGCGGACCACCGGAGCAAAACTCTGTATCTAGATTTTCTCAACCTTGTTTTTCACATGTATACCACCCATTTCAAACTATAAGACATTTTGGATTCTTAATTAAATACATTAAACTAACTAAGTATCTAGATGTGTATATCTAAGTGCATCACAACAAAAGCGATGTATTCAAATAAAAAGTGTCAAACATCTTATAATTTGACTTCTCAGACAAAGTGCATAAAACTTCAAGCATTTGTGGATATATTTTTTTTTCATTTGTGATAACGATCGAGCAGCATAGAAGCAATCAACAGTAGGGGAACTTGACGTCCTTAGTGCATTCGTAAACACTGAAATCAGATTCTATTGATTGATACCATGCTTTTCTTACTTATACTGTGAAATGTGATGTAATATTGTTTGGTGTCTGTTGAAAAGAAACTTTTTTTTTTTTTTTTTCTTTGTGTGTTAATTAGTACGCTGTCGTGGAATAAACTGGACGAGACCAACAACATGACGTCCGGCCAAGGCCCCGGGTGCGCGTTCGTGTGATCCTCCAACACTCTCCCTGTCAGCACCAACAAGTTTCCTATTTATTTTGAGTGTTACTTATTCCACTCACACTTAGCACTTATTGTGGGCTTTTGGAATTTCTTTGATTAATTGCTAACGATGAGGCAAGCCCGATTAATCCAACATTGTGGGCACAAGCTTTGCAGAAGTAGATGGAAATGATGGATAGATATGACAGTCAGTAGGAATTTCCGCTGCATCAGATATTTGCTTGTTTCTAGATCAAAATATCACTCCGTACGTAGTGTCGATTTCCTTGTAGGAAAATAATAAAGCTACTACTAGTAACATGTTTCCGTTAGAACAAGTTTGACTCTCTCAGGATCAAAAAAAGTTGACTCTCTCAGGCTGGGATGCTATCATCTTGCGATGCATGGCTTGTACTCTGCATGCAATTCTGTACAAGACATGCTGTTGATCAACACGGCATGCTTCATGACACTACCTTTTGCAGTGACCTAATTGTCACAAAACAGTCGGTATATGTTGCCATCATCATTGCAGAAACCATATTGCCAGTCATTGCATGCGTCGTCCTCTCTCCATTTTCTACCAGAGCTTTCACCTTTGACCTGACCATATAACCGGACGCGTAGTAGAGGTTTGTCTGTGATAGTAAATTGGTAGTCCATGTACGCAACGATACGAGTAACGCAGCACGCGTGCGCGACCGCATAGGTCACGGGTGGAGGTTGCACTTCCATGTTCTCCGTCCGACCGTCCTCTACGCATCGACTTCCTTTTCGTCAGCCCCTCGCGCACCACCTGCTCGATGGAATGCGAGCTGCCATGGCTTTTGATTTTGGAAACCCCATCCCAGGGCAGGCACGCCCCTTTCCGCCCTCCTCCTCCACGATGCTCGCCCCCATTAAAATTCGCGGCCACCTCCACCATTGTCGCCCTGTCGAGTCCGTCCTAGTGGCTGTTGGGTGCGGACTTCGGGACTGCTTCCTCCGGCTGGAGCCCAGTTGTGTTCTGCCGTGAATTTAGGATGGCGATGGCTGTGCCGCGGTTGTTGCTCACGGTGGCGATCCCTCGTTAGCTGTTTATGACTTCGCGGCGACAGCGGGGGCGAAGAATGTGGTGGTCGACGCCGCGACGGCCCTGCTGGAGTTCAAGTGCAAGCTCGGGGACGTGGACAACAACCTCGCGTCCTGGGGCAACGCTGGCGCTGGCGCCGACCCGTGCCGGTGGACCGGCGTTGACTGCTCCAGCAGCGGCGAGGTGACCGGCGTCACGCTCAAGGGCTCAACCTCCAAGGCGAGCTCTCCGCTACCATCTGCGCACTCCCACGCCTCACCATCCTCAACGTGTCCGGCAACTGGCTCACAGGCGGCATCACCGTAGGCCTCCCCGCCTGTCGCTCGCTGGAGGTCCTTGATCTCAGTGACAACCTTCTCTACGGCACCATCCCGCCGGAGCTCGGCCAGCTGAGTAACATAAGAGTGATTGATCTGTCTCTGAACTACCTCAACGGTTCCATCCCGCCGGAGCTCGGCCAGCTAAGTAACATAAGAGTGATTAACCTGTATTCGAACAATCTCGGCGGGGCCATCCCGACGGAACTCTAGCGGTGCGCAGCTTGCGTAACTATTCCTCGGTGAGAACCTGCTGTTCGGCAACATCCCGCCCCGCCATCAGCAATCTCACGCGCTCGAGGTCCTCGACCTCAGCACCAACTCCCTCCATGGCGCCATCCCGCCAGAACTCTACGCGGTGCGCAGCCTGCGCCGACTATTCCTCAGCGAGAACCTGCTGTTCGGCAACATCCCGCCCGCCATCAGCAATCTCACTGCGCTCGAGGTCCTCGACCTCAGCACCAACTCCCTCCATGGCGCCATCCCGCTGGAACTCTGCGGCGCTCGGAGCCTGCGCCGGCTTTTCCTCAGCAACAACCTGCTTTTCGGTGGGATCCCGGACGCCATCGGCAACCTCACCGCCCTCAAGGAGCTGGAAATGTTAAGAAACAACCTCACCGGCAGGATACCCACGTCCATTCGCGGCGCTCCAGCAGCTCCGCGTCATCGGGCGGGCGACAACAACCTCTCTGGTTCAATCCCCGTCAAGCTCGCGGCGCTGCCGTCGCTCTTAAAGCTCTCAATTTACGGGAACCAGCTCGACGGCACCATCCCGCCGGAGCTGGGAAACCTGCAGAGTGTCCTGGAGATTGACCTCTCGGAGAACAAGCTCACTGGCGTCATCCCCGCCGAGCTCGGCCGGATATCCACGCTCCAGCAACTCATCCTCTCTGACAACCAATTCCATGGTTCCATCCCTTCATTGTTGGGAGCCAACAGCAACCTCTTTGTGCTCGACTTGTCAGGCAACCAGCTGACGGGGAGCATCCCTCCTCACCTCTGCAAGTATCAGCAGCTCCAATACTTGCATCTCCAATCGAACCGCCTCGTCGGTGATATTCCTCAAGAACTGAAGTCGTGTAAATCTCTAGTGCAGCTCACGTTGAGGGGCAACATGCTGACCGGGAGCCTTGCTTGAAATGAACCAGAACCGGTTCTATGAAGATGCAGAGGATTTTTTTTTTTTTTTTTTTGAGAATAATGGCAGGAGCTCTGCCTCTCAATTAAGATGGTAGAATAATATGTACAAGAAGGATAGCCGAACATGGTGCAAGCGCACACGTAGGGCCAACCCACCCACACGACGCGGAAGAGCACACAACTGGCACGAGTCATCGTTGCCAAGCTTGATTGCAAAGCAACCAGCAGCTCCGACTTCCCATGACAGACCCTAGACAACCGAAGCGAAAAACAAGCAGACAGACAGCCCGGCGAAAGGCGAGAACCGGTCATCATTGCACGGCTCAAAAGGAGAGCAGCTCCGACTTCCAATCCTGAACCTTCTACCCGGGCCTTGGACATCTTGCCTACTCTAGAGGCAATATGTGGATTATATTTGAGACTTTGATTGTAAATAAAATAGAAAAAAAAAAACATTTACAGTTAAGAAAGAGCTGTCAACTGCATTTGAACAAACTACTTGCATGCATACAGTCATTATACAGGAGGGGACAGTTTTCGGTGGTGCGCCTCAATATATATGCTAAGTCATATAGTAAATATGGTTAATACATAATCCAGTGCTTATTTTTTTTTAAAAAAAAATTACATGAATCTTAAAGTGCTGGAATGATTAATTAAAATTAATTGCGTTTGGATTCGTGCAATTTTTTTTAAAAGCGGACCACCGGAGCAAAACTCTTTATCTAGATTTTCTCAACCTTGTTTTTCACATGTATACCACCCATTTCAAACTTAAGGACATTTTGGATTCTTAATTAAATACATTAAATTAACTAAGTATCTAGATGTGTATATCTAAGTGCGTCACAACAGAAGCAATGTATTCAAATAAAAAAATGTCAAACATCTTATAATTTGACTTGTCAGACAAAGTGCATAAAACTTCAAGCATTTGTGGATATTTTTTTTCATTTGTGATAACGAGCAGCATAGAAGCAATCAACAGTAGGGAACTTGACGTCCTGAGTGCATTGGTAAACACTGAAATCAGATTCTATTGATTGATACCATGCTTTTCTTACTTATGTTGTGAAATGTGATGTAATATTGTTTGGTGTCTGTTGAAAAGAAACTTTTTTTTTTACTTTGTGTGTTAGTACGCTGTCAACATCACGTCCGGCCAATGCCCGGGGTGCGCGTTCGTGTGATCCTCCAACACTCTCCCTGTCAGCACCAACAAGCTTCTTTTTTTTTTTTTTTTTTTTTTGAAAGGACAAGCTTCCTATTTATTTTGAGTGTTACTTATCCCACTCACACTTAGCACTTATTGTGGGTTTTTGGAATTTCTTTGATTAATTGATAACGATGAGGCAAGCCCGATTAATCCAACAGTGTGGGCACAAGCTTTGCAGAAGTAGATGGAAATGATGGATAGATATGACAGTCAGTAGGAATTTCCGCTGCATCAGATATTTGCTTGTTTCTAGATCAAAATATCACTCCGTACGTAGTGTCGATTTCCTTGTAGGAAAATAATAATAAAGCTACTACTAGTAACATGTTTCCCTTAGAACAAGTTGACTCTATCAGGCTGGGATGCTATCATCTTGTGATGCATGGCTTGTACTCTGCATGCAATTCTGTACAAGACATGCTGTTGATCAACACGGCATGCTTGATGATACTACCTTTTCCAGTGACCTAATTGTCACAAAACAGTCGGTGTATGTTGCCATCATCATTGCAGAAACCATATTGCCAGTCATTGGATGGATGCGTCGTCCTCTGTCCTCTGTCTACCACAGCTTTCACCTTTCAGTGACCTGACCACAATGTAGCCAGACGTGTACCAGAGGTTTCTCTGTGGTAGTAATAAATTTGTAATCCATGTACGTGACGAGACGACTAATTAACGCAGCACGCGTGCCTGCCTGACCGCATAGGTCACTGGTGGAGGTTGCACTTCCATGTTCTCCGTCTGACCGTCCTCTACGCAGCGACTCCCTTTTCGTCAACCCCTTGCGCACCACCTGCTCGACGGAATGCGAGCTGCCATGTCTTTGATTTTGAAAACCCCATCCCCACGCCCCTTTCCGCCTACTTCTCCATGATGCTTGCCCCTATTAAAGTTCACGGCACCCTCGCCATCATCGTCCTGTCCGAGTCCGTCTCCGTCCCTAGTGGCAGTGGCTCAGAGTCCTAGTGGTAGTGGCTAATAGTCCGGCTCCACCCACTGTGGCCGTTGGGTCGGGACTCAGGGACTGCTTGCTCCGGTTGGAGCACAGTTCTGTTTCTGCCGTGAATTTAGGATGGCCACGGCCGTGCCACACGGTTGTTGCTCATGGATACGATCCTCTCGTTAGTTGTTCTAGACATGGCGGCGACGGGGGGCGAAGATGGTGGTGCCTGACGGCACGGCGGCCTTGCTGGAGTTCAATCGCAAGTCAATCATGGCATCGGCCGTGGCAAGGTCCTTGCTCCCCACTGCGATTGTCTTCTTCGCCGTCCTTCACCCAACTGCGTCGGTGGGGGCGCACGGCGTGGAGAGCCAGGCCGCGGCGCTGCTGGAGTTCAAGCGCCCGCTTCGGGGCGTGGACCGGCGCCTCTCGACCTGGGGCGCTGCGGCCGCGCGGACCCCTGCCCGGTGGGCGGTGTTGCCTGCTCCAGCAGCGAGGTGACCGGCGTCCACGCTCCACGGGCTCAACCTCCATGGCGAGCTCTCCGCCACCATCTGCGTGCTCCCGCGCCTTGCCGTCCTCAACGTGTCCCACAACATGCTCACGGGCGGTGTCCCCGTAGGCCTCCCCGCATGTCGCCGCTGGAGGTCCTCGATCTCGGTGACAACTACCTCAACGGTACCATCCCACCAGAGCTCGGCCAGCTGAGTAACATAAGAGTGATTGACCTGTCTTGGAACGTTCTTGACGGCACCATCCCGCCGGAGCTCGGCCATCTGAGTAACATAAGAGTGATTGATCTGTCTCTGAACTACCTCAACGGTTCCATCCCGCCAGAACTCTACGCGGTGCGCAGCCCGCGCCAACTCTTCCTCGCCGAGAACCCGCTGTTCGGCAACATCCCGCCCGCCATCAGCAATCTCACCGCTTTCGAGGTCCTCGACCTCAGCACCAACTCCCTCCATGGCGCCATCCCACTAGAACTCTGCACGGTGTGCAGCCTGCGCCAACTCTTCCTCGGCCCGAGAACCTGCTGTTCGGCAACATCCCGCCCCGCCATCGGCAATCTCACCGCGCTCGAGGTCCTCGACCTCAGCAACAACTACCTCCATGGCGCAATCCCGCCCGGAACTCGCGCGCTCGCAGCCTACGCCGGCTTTTCCTCAGCAACAACCTGCTTTTCGGTGGGATCCCGGACGCCATCGGCAACCTCACCGCCCTCGAGGAGCTAGAAATGTACAGAAACAACCTGACCGGCAGGATACCCACGTCCATGCGCGCACTCCAGCAGCTCCGCATCATCCGGGCGGATGACAACAACCTCTCCAGTTCAATCCCCGTCGAGCTCACCGAGTGCGCCAGCCTCGAGATGCTCGGTTTCATAAATAACGACCTCAACGGGGACGCTGCCCGGGGAGCTCTCCGCCTCAAGAACCTCACCAAAATATACCTTTACAATAACGTCCTCTCCGGCGAGGTCCCGCCGAGCTCGGCGACCGCACCAACCTCCGGATGCTCGACCTCAGCGACAACGCCTTCACCGGCGGCGTGCCCGGGGAGCTCAAGGGCGCTGTGGTCGCTCTTAAAGCTCTACATTTGCGGGAACCAGCTCAACGGCACCATCCCGCCGGAGCTAGGAAACCTGCAGAGTGTCTTGGCGATTGACCTCTCGGACAACAAGCTCCGCTGGCGTCATCCTGGTGATCTCGTTCAGATACCCACGCTCCGCCTACTCTATCTCTCCGGGAACCGTCTTCATGGTAGCATCCCACCAGAGCTGGGAAACCTACAGCGTGTCCTGGAGATTGACCTCGGGTACAACAAGCTCACCGGCGCCATCCCGCCGAGCTCGGCCAGATATCCACGCTCCCGATATTGTACCTCTATGGAAACCGTTTTCATGGTAGCATCCCGCCGGAGCTTGGAAATCTGCAGAGTGTCTTTGGCGATTGACCTCTCGGGGAACAAGCTCATCTTTGGCGTTATCCCCGCCGAGCTCGGATGGATATCCACGCTCCGGGAGCTAGTCCTCTCCGACAACCAATTCCATGGCTCCATCCCTTCATTGTTAGGATCCAACAGCAACCTCTTTGTGCTCGACTTATCCGCAACGAGCTGACGGGTAGCATCCCCCTCACCTCTGCAAGCATCAGCTGCTCAAATACTTGGATCTCGGATCGAACCGCCTCGTCGGTAATATTCCTCAAGAACTGAAGGCTTGTAAATCTCTAGTGCATCTCGCGATGAGGGGCAACATGCTGACCGGGAGCCTTGCTTGAAATGAACCAGAACCGGTTCTCTGAAGATGCAGAGGATGATTTTTCCCGGACAGTTACTTTGGATATCTTGCCTTCTCTAGAGGCAATATGTGGATTATATTAATTTGAGACTTTGATTGTAAATAAATATAGAAAAAAACATTTAAAGTTAAGAAAGAGCTGTCAACTGCATTTGAACAAACTACTTGCATGCATACAGTCATTATACAGGGAGAGGACAGATCACGTCCGGCCAAGGCCCGGGGTGCGCGTTCGTGTGATCCTCAGGCTCCAACACTCTCCCTGTCAGCACCAACAAGGCAACAAGCTTCCTATTTAATTATTTTGAGTGTTACTTATCCCACTCACACTTAGCACTTATTGTGGGCATTTGGAATTTCTTTGATTAATTGATAACGATGAGGCAAGCCCGATTAATCCAACAGTGTGGGCACAAGCTTTGCAGAAGAAGATGGAAATGATGGATAGATATGACAGTCAGTAGGAATTTCCGCTGCATCAGATATTTGCCTGTTTCTAGATCAAAATATAACTCCGTACGTAGTGTCGATTTCCTTGTAGGAAAATAATAAAGCTACTACTAGTAACATGTTTCCCTTAGAACAAGTTGACGTACTCTCTCAGGCTGGGATGCTATCATCTTGCGATGCATGGCTTGTACTCTGCACGCAATTCTGTACAAGACATGCTGTTGATCAACGACACGGCATGCTTGATGATACTACCTTTTCCAGTGACCTAATTGTCACAAAACAGTCGGTATATGTTGCCATCATCATTGCAGAAACCATATTGCCAGTCATTGGATGCGTCGTCCTCTATCCTCTGTCTACCACAGCTTTCACCTTTCAGTGACCTGACCACAATGTTGCAGACGTGTAGCAGAGTTTTCCCTGTGGTGAATTAGTAGTCCATGTACGCGAGACGACTAACGCGTGACCGCGTAGGTCACTCTTACTGGTGGAGGCTGCAATTCCATGTTCCCCGTCCTCTACGCATGGACTTCCTTTTCGTCAACCCCTCGCGCACCACCTGCTCGATGGAATGCGAGCGGCCATTGCTTTTGATTTTGGAAACCATTATACGTTTTTAACCATTATACCCTTCAATATTAATTATAATTTAGTTCCTGGCCACGGTTCCTACCTGCCACTTGGTTTCTCTTATCTGGTTCTTATACATTTTTAACCATTAGATAAGACAAAATGGAGGGCCAATATTAATTCCAAGCGTGGTAAAAACATATAGAAAGAGCTGTCATTATGTCAACTATGCATTTGAACAAAACTACATGAATGCATGCATACATGCTTGAAATGAAGAACCGGAAACATAGAGGATGATTTTTCCCGGACAGTTACTTTGGATATCTTGCCTTCTCTAGAGGCAATATATGTGGATTATATTTGAGACTTTGATTGTAAATAAATATAGAAAAAAATACATTTAAAGTTAAGAAAGAGCTGTCAACTGCATTTGAAAATGTACTCTGCATGCAATTCTGTAATCTGTACAAGACATGCTGTTGATCATCACGGCATGCTTGATGACACTACCTTTTACAGTGACCTAATTGTCACAAAACAGTTGGTACATGTTTGCCATCATCATTACAGAAACCATATTGTCAGTCATTGGATGCGTCGTCCTCTCTCCATTGTCTACCAGAGCTTTCACCTTTCAGTCACCTGACCACAATGTAGCAAAGGTGTAGCAGAGGTTTCTCTGTGGTAAATTGGTAATCAATGTACGCGAAGTCGCGAGGCGACTAACGCAGCACGCATGCATGCCCTCATAGGTCACCGGTGGAGGTTGCACTTCCATATTCCCCGTCCTCGGCCATCGACTTCCTTTTCGTCAACCCCTCGCGCACCACCTGCTCGATGGAATGCGGCGGCCATGGCTTTTGATTTTGGAAACCCCATCCCACGGCAGGCACGCCCCTTTCCGCCTACTTCTCCACGATGCTCGACCCCATTAAAGTTCGCGGCCACCTCCACCATCGTCGTCCTGTCCGGCCGTCTCTGTCCTATTACTGTTGGGTCGGGACTCAGGACTACTTCCTCCGTCTGGAGCCCTTCTTTTCTGCCGTGAATATAGGATGGCGCCGCCGCCCCCCGATTTGTTGCTCATGGCGGCGATCCCTCGTTATTTGTTGGTGACAACGGTGATGGCGGGGCGAAGAAGGTGGTGGTCGCGCGCGGCGGCCCTGCTGGAGTTCAGCGCCAAGCTTGGGGACGTGGAGGACTTCCTCGCGCCCTGGGGCAGCGCTGCAACGGCGCCGACCCGTGCGGTGGTATGGCGTTGACTGCTCCGGCAGCGGCGAGGTGACGGCGTCACGCTCAAGGGCTCAACCTCAAGGCGAGCTCTCCGCCGCCATCTGCGCGCTCCCACGCCTCGCCGTCCTCCGCGTTTGGGGACAACATCCTCTCGGGCGGCATCCCGTAGGGCTCGGTGCTGCCGCTCGCTGGAGGTCCTTGATCTCAGTACCAACTCTCGTCGGCACCATCCCGCCGGAGCTTGGGAACTGCACAAACCTGAAGACGCTCGATCTCGGCAGAAACTCTCTCGTCAGCACCATCCCGCCGGAGCTCGGGGACCTGCACAGTGCCGTGGAGATTGACCTGTCGTTGAACAAATTTGTTGGTGTAATCCCCGGCGAGCTCTCGGCCCGGCTTAGCGAGTAAGAAAGATCGACTGTGCGGAAACAACCTCATTGGCACCATTCCACGGGGTTTGAACCACGAGAGGTTTGGAGCATTTGGACCTCTCGACAACCAACTCAATGGCACCATCCCTCCATTCTTTGGGGCCAATGCTAGCAACCTCATGAAGCTTGACTTGACCAGAAACCAGCTGACGGGGAGCATCCCTCCTCACCTCTGCAAGCACCAGAAGCTCGAATACTTGAGCCTCACCTCGAACCGGCTCATCGGCAATATCCCTCCAGGAGTGATGGCCTGCACTACTCAGTATACCCTCTTGTTGTCGGACAACAACTTGTCCGGACCGATACCGCTTTGAGATCAGCAACTTGAGGAGCATAGAGAGGCTAGATTTGTCAAGCAATTGCTTAGTCGGACACATCCCCTGTCGGCATCGGCAACGACAAAGCTCATTGTTTTAAACATTGAATCGAACCCATTTCGGCCGGGCGATTCCTTGGGAGCTTCGGTGCACTAGTGAACCCTATTGGGAGTGAGCCTGTCGATGCTTGATCACGAATGGCACCATTCCTAGGAGCCTCGGAGGCTTTGTTCAATATCGAATACCTGAATATCGGAGGCAACCGTCTGTCGAGGTCATATCCCGGTTAAATTTGGCCAGTTGTACCAAGGTGGTACTCTAAATCTCAGCCACAACATCTTTGTCGGTGAGATTCCGACACAACTAGCGGGTCGACGATCGTTGAGCTGTACTTGAACAACAATGAGCTCCAAGGAGAAATTCCCTCGTCACTTTCGGCAACCTTACAAGCCTCTATGAGTGTTACCTGTCTTACAACAATCTTGTTGGGCCAATCCCACCCACGGTTGGGAAACTTGGGCAACTTACATTCACGCACTTGAACAATAATGGGCTTGAAGGACGAATTCCCTACTCATTTACCAACCTTTCCAATCTGCATCGGTGCATCTTGTCGACAACAATCTTGTTGGACTGCTCCCATAAACTTGAAGATGTCCAACTACAGTGTTGCTATACTTAGTCTCAACCTTGCTAGCATCTCTGCATCTGTTAGGGTATGTATGAATTGTGTTTGCGTGTGGTGATGCAATCACAATGGTTTTCTCTTGTCTCCGCTCTAAAATTGCTCAAGAAGCACCTTTTGCCTTCCTCGCTGTAATAACTCGATGGGGCCGACTAATTAGTGAACTTTCGGTTCTCGCTTGGTTCTAAGGCTAGTCTTAATGGAGAGTTTCATCTCCCGGTTTTCAAGATGTGAAACTTTAGTATGAAATAGGTGTCTCCTCAATGCACGTTTCATTGCACAGTTTCATAGGCTCAAGGGTCCCACAGCCTCTCTCTCTCTCAGTCTCATTGCATGGTTTAATTGTATAGTTCCATGGTGAAACTCTATTTCTATCTCAATGGAGGTTTCACCCCGTTTCCAACGCATGTAAAACAGTGCTCAAAGGTTTCACCATGGTGAAACTTTTTCCTTCTCTCTCCTGAGCGTTTCATGCAAAAAGTGAAGTTTTTTCTTGATGTGTATTTGTATTTAATGTGCATGAAACACTCATAAAACCCCATTAAGACTGACCTAAGCTAGCTATCTCATCGATCTCAGCCCTTGTGTATCGCAGGTCTATGGAATTTGCTCTCCAGTCTTCACAATCACTAACAAACCTGAACACGTTGGCTCTACGGCCCATGGCCTTACAGACCCAATCGACCCGTTGTTAAAAAAGTTTGAACCCGAACACTATAAAACAGACTAGGGACAAATCGTCTATCCAGACTAATGGATGGACTTAGGGTCGGTCGTGCTGTAAAAGTGTCCTGTGTTCGAAGTAAATAATTTGCTGATGAGTCGCTTCACGCATCTCACGCATTGACCACGAAGAGGGGGCGCCAAAAGGGGTAATTTCTGTTTGCTATTGCTGGAATAGGTGGTCCGATGAGCATGGTTACGGACTTCTAGACGATGTGGCTCCGTGCTTCAATGTTCAATCCAAACAAATTGCTAGGTTCAGATATAGGGTCGGATGGCTCCGAAGCCGGCTCGTGATCCAAACCAAACACGCCTAATTTCTCTCGAATGTTTCTCTGTTTGCTCACATATATACTGCTACTAAGGAGAGCTAGGGGTGAGCGAGAGATGAGTCCCGTAGGAGAGCCCCGCTGCGGCCCCAGCGGCCGCCGCCGCCGCTCCATCCCAGCTGCTCGCGTGGTGTAAGGTTGCTCCCCTGTTTCCCCGCTTCCTCTGTCCCCCTTCTCACTCCTTGCGCCTCTGCGTTCCATGGATCTCTCGGGTCTTTCTCTCGGCTCCTGGTCTTCGCTTCGGGCGGACCTCCGGCGCTTCCATGGTGCCCCGGTCTCCGTTTCTCTGGCTGATTCCTTCGCCCTTGTGGCGGCTTTTTGGGGAGATGCAAGTTTCGGCTTTCTGTTGCTTCGGTTGGGCGTCTCATTCAGTCGGTGATTGGTGGCAATCCCCTTTGCTTCAATGTTAGTCGGCTCGGTGATCAAGTGTTCAAATTTTTTCGTGGCTTCCAAAGCTGCTGGGATTCAAATCTGCAAGCTCTTCTCCTTCGAATGTGATTCTTTCAAAGTGTTCTTTCATCTATGGGGTGGTGGAGGTCCCAACTGGTGCGCCGAGTGGGAGCTCTTCCTTGCTGAAGACTCTATGTCATGGCGTCCTGCCTCCCGGAGAATCTCTTTTTTGCGATGCGGTCCCGCCCGGCTGCTGGTTGCCATGATCACCGGCCATATGCAGTGCGAACTCTGTTCCTCTGGGTAAGGGGCGCCCAGCTCGTTTTGTTGCCAAGCGACTGTCAAACTGTCGTTTTTAGTAGGCTCCGGCCGCCTCTTCGCGCCATGGCTGGCCGTCGTTCAGTTTTTGATCGTTTGGTTCGGCTGATGGCCACGGCGAAGCTCTTCGTCCTCGGCTTCGGGTGCTCAATCCCGGAGGATCAAATTCAAAAATTTGTTCCGTTGTCTTCTCCCGGGCCATACGCGTCTTTGCATGCGGTGGCCTATCCGGTGTCGGGCGTCTTTGTGTCTCGGGACATGTCGCCCGGTGCATGCAAGGGACCAAGCGTTAATGACAAAGCGGCCGCTAACCCGGGTCAATTGGTTCAAGTCTCTAATCCCCTCGGGTTCTTCAAAGCCGCCGTGTTTCAATTCCTTTGGGGAAATGGCGTCGCCCTTTGGGCTGCCCAGCGCCGGGGCCCGATCCCACGACCCCTTGGGCGAGATCGATCCGGCTTCTCGGGTGGGGCGTGAACCGGAGTTGGTGCGGATATAAATGTGGAACCGGCCACGATGTGGTCGCTCGCGGCCGCTTCATCTTCTTGCTCCCCCCCCCCTCGTACACTCCACCTCGCCACCAAAAACCCCCACTCCCACGGCTACGATTGCAACCCTTCCTCCGAGCTCGAAGGCACACCGGAGGAGGCAATGGCCTTCCAACGGGTCGATCCGTGGCCATTCGTGCCTCGGTCGATGGTCTGGGAAGATGTTGTGAACCGGCCGACCATGGTTCGGGCGGTGGCTTCTAGAAAGTCCACACCGAGCAATGAAGAAATCATCCGGAATGGCGACCTCGCCATCGTCTACATCAATCCGCTGCCTGGTAATGTCACGGACTTTGGAGCAAGTGGATGAAATAGTCTTGAAGTTCTTGCATTTTAGAAGGATTGGGGTTGAGGATGTTCAGCCATGCGGCATGGGGCGGGCATACGTGAGGTTTTTGCGCGTAACTTTGAGAGGGATCTGCTCATCCAGGAGGGACCAATCCCTTATCATAAAATTTTTCTCACGTTTGGTAGGCATGACCAAGGTAGAAATTGGAGGGGGGTTCAGTTTAATCATGAGTGCTAGATTATGATGTTGAACTTTCCAGTGGACTATCAGGAGGAGCAGTTTTTTCAGGATGCTATAGGTTCGTTTGGCAAACATCTGTACTGGCATGAGGAGGAACGCAGATTGACTAGGGTGATCATCCGTGCTCGTGTTGTTGATATTCTGGCAATCCCTCATTTTATTGTTTTCTCTGACGCCCCTGGTTTCAATGGAGAATCCTGGACTGTGCAATGCGAGATCCTGCACCATAATTTTCTGGGTGGGGTGCCACCAGAGGAGGACCCAATCCCTGCTGCTCCAATTGTGGAAGGAGCTTTTGATTTCTTTGGGCTTGGGCAGGCAGGTGCTGGTCCTGCTCTGAATGATAACCCAGAAGACAATAATGCTGAAGAACAGGGGAATGTCCAGGTCCTATAGAATCAGAATCAAGGGGCACAGCAGGGTGGTTGGGATCTTTGGCCAGCCCAGCATGATATTGGGCTGAATCTGAATGAAGCTCCGGACCAAATGATGGAGATTGACCTGAATGCCCCTGCTCAATTTCTAGAAAATGACCCCCAAGAAGTGATCCTTAACCCTGCAAATCCTGTTCAGGGTGATTTTCTTGAGCTGAATGATTTACTACAGGATAACAATGTGGTCGAGGAAATAGTTGCTGCTGAATTCCCTCAGATGATCCAAGCTGAACAGGCCTTGCTCAATTTGGCTGATGCAGAAATGGATGTACCTATGCTCCCTGTTAATCTGGTTAATGTCCTTGTGGATGATGTTGATCCTGCTGAGCTTATGGCTGCTAATGAGGAATTTGATGAGAATGTTGATAATTTCTTTGCCCACCTGGAGAATGA
Organism: Hyparrhenia diplandra; assembly: GCA_015847255.1. Classification (NCBI taxonomy): domain Eukaryota; kingdom Viridiplantae; phylum Streptophyta; class Magnoliopsida; order Poales; family Poaceae; genus Hyparrhenia; species Hyparrhenia diplandra. Next base: position 95,718 of record JADLZK010012996.1, read on the forward strand.
GGGCCCAGAAGAGGATGACCACCCCCTGCCTGATGATAATCAAGTTCTGAATGTTGGGATGGCTCTTCTCCCAACCTTTGGGCCTGACCCTGCCTGGATGGATTGGCAGAGAAGGCAAGATGCTGAAGCCACTAGAATTTGGGCCACTCACTTCAGCCCAGGTAAGCCCAACAGATTCACTACAACACTAACCCCCTTTGGCAACGGATACCTAGCAACACATGATGCTGTCGTTGCAAGAGAGGGAGCACAGCAACATATGCCAAGCGTTTGGTATACTTCCCTCCATTTTTTGGCTCAAATCAGGTTTCCCTCCATTTTTGGCTGCCACAAATTGCAAGCCGCAGTATTAGTGGGGTGCCTAAATGGACGTGACCCCACCTTCCATAGAGAAAGAAGAGAAGGCATGTAACAAAAATAGTATTTCTCCGGTTTGCTAACTGTCAGCTCCTTAGTTCACGCAATAAAGATCGTGGGTTCCTCTTCCCATCGCACAACTCCACATCTCTGTGCCGCTGCTCCAGGTCGTTCAAAGCGACGCCGCAGGCCACAGCCGGACGGGCGGCGCCACGGCAGGACTTCCTACACCCTCTGCAGGAGCAGGACTAGCAGGGTGGCGCCACGGCAGACACCTGCTGCAGGCCTGCAGCTACGGCTCGTTGTTGCATAGGAGTACATCAATCGATTAGGTTTGGTTATTTTTTCCCGCTGAAGTTGTAGAACATTCTCCAATGACGCGTTGATTTGTGGTGTTTGATTTGTCTCTGCAGCGCTCGCCAAGGACATCCTGTTCAACATCGCTGGGCCAAATACCTGAATATCCCGATCCGCACCCGTGCCCACCCGCCGCGCCGATCGATGACTCGATGATCCGCGCTGCCGCAGGCTCCCTACTCCGACGATCTCGCCTCCACCGTAGTGAGCCCCTATCAAATCCCATATCTGTTCTTTCTGAACGTGTATGGATGGATTAACTGCCGGCAGGAGGATCTAGGTTTTAGAGTGTTCCATGTTGTCTTACGCAGTGGTTCGTGGTGCGGTGATGATTTGTTTGTTTCTATAATGGTATAGATTGAATGGGCTTGATTTCCAAACCAGATCGATCTGTGTCAAAAATATTTTGTTGTTCTTTCCCACTAAATAGGGAGGAAACTACTAATTAATGCTTACTGAAATAAGGTTAGTGCACAGAACTTAATTAACATGGATGAAAAGCAATTCATTGTGTCCGTGTACATTATCATTGCTTTCCAATCTCTGACTTGTGTGTCAATCTAGAATGAAAGGATTTTAGTACATCTTGACATCGTATATAATGGAAATTCATTTATACTAGATTTATGGTTCAATAGTTCAATTTTATTTTTATTCTATTTTATAGTACTGAAAGTCACCTGTTGTGAGTTTGTTGTATCAAACTGAAGGGCAATGAAGCTAATGCGCGTGATGAAAATTACTACAAACCAATAAAGTTTCTGCTGCACATAAGGTAAATTCATATGCTTATTAATTATTTCTAGCAGCACCTTTGCACATATTGACTACTATTTATAATTTTATTATATGCAAAATCAAACCAATATGATATAAGATTAGACAAAAAAAAATATACTGCAGCCAAGGTTTTTTTTTTTTGAGCGTTATACTGCAGCCAAGGAGATTAGTGTCATTTCAATTGCTCAAATCATGAAACTGTCTACTAATTGCTTGCAGTTTGTATACTATTTTTTTTAGTAATTTGAAATTGTCATCCTCGTCATCAGTAGTCACTAGTCAGTACTTAGTATGATTTGAAAATTCTCATATAAATGTATATGTGTGATTTATATCACAAAAAAATGACCTCGTATTTAACTAAGCACCAGGATCAATCAAATGCAATCAAATGCAGGCCAGGATCACTAATCCTAGATCAACACAGGTACGTACTAGCTGTTTACCATTTCATGTTTATTAATTTTCTATCTGTGGGATAATCATTCCTCTGGGTGTGGATAAGAAAAAAAAAATCTGGTTTGCTTCTTTCTTGATCAGATTGCATCTAGGCACATGGACTTTGTCTAGTCACATCACTCTGGTCCAGTATGATAAGGTAAGATCTATTTGAATTTTTATATGGGCACCATAAAATTGATTGTGTAACCTATTATGATTTCAGCTTCCATCTTCAATTTTATTACTTTCAAATTTTGTATAGTCTTTTCTATAACCTATTATGATTTTACTTCTAAGTGTCGTATTAAAGTAATCCAATATTTATATGTAGGTCGAGAAGATAAATGGATCATTACATTTGGAATGCAAGACTAAACCAAAAGGAAGGAGAAAGGAGGGATGCCGACATTCTAAGAGAGATCCCATTATGTTTTGTTTGACTCTCATAGGAACATGTAGTCCGAACTCAAATTGTGTCATGAATTTGGATATGGTACTCATTGTAAAGAAACAAAGTCTTTATACTATATATATATATGGTTGAGTGTGCTTGTTTTCGATGTGTCAGATGGTCTTCCATTTTTCATTGGTTGTCTCAAAATGAAATATTAATATTAATATCTGAATGGTTTATTCCTTACAACACATATAAGTGTTGCTATAGACCAAATCTATATGTTACAACAAACCATACATGTTGTCCACCCATGGTCTGTACAAACACATATAAGTGTTGCCATAGCTCATCAAGTATGCGTTGCAACGTTGCAACGGTTATTAGCACAAGTTACCAACACATATATAAGTGTTGCTATAGATCCTTGCAACGCCATTTTAGGCAACGCATATTAGATGCGTTGGTATAGAGACCTTGCCAACGTATATATATACTCTTAGCAACGCATATTTGCGTTGCAAAAGGGGGTGTCATTTTGTAGTGATTGCGGGTTTCCATTCCATCCAATGCGGGCCAACTTTTTTTCACATTCATGCTCATGATTCCAGAAAGATTTGTCTGGGCTAAAGATTTCCTGAATTCAAGAGCAAGTGGGATGCACGGATGATGGCAAAGGCTTTGTTGATCTCTCTTTGCCACTCACTTGCCCTGTTGGTAAGATTAGTTTAACCCCCCTTGCTTTGGTAGTGGCAGCTCATCTTCTGTTATCATCTCTGAACTGCATGATGTTTCTTCTGCTGATAATTTGGTGGTGTTGTCTCGATTCACCTATCCCCTGCTCCACATGTTGATTTGTTGGACATAGGTTCACCCATGGCGAGACAAGGAGGTTGAACCCGGTGTTAAGTCCGCCCCTCGCTTTGGCGGCTCGGTTGATCGAGCCTTACGTTTAAGGAGAATGTTGCTCTGTGGTGGTGATGCCCAAAAGCAGGAAGCGTGCCCCCCACTTTGTGCCTCCGAGGTAAGAAGGAGCCCTAGGTTGCAGCATCAAGATAAAGGTTTTAAACATACAGTTGCCCCGACAAAAGATGTAACATATGTCCCCCCTACTCTCCCCATCGGCTTGATTAAAAAGTTGGGTGTGCAGTGTGGCATGGCAGCTGAGATGATTGATGAGGAAGCCCCGAGGTCTGCTCCCAAGAAAAAGCCTGTTGGCAAGAAGAGGAAGGCCACCAAGGAGAAGCAAGAAGGCCCGGGAGAAGAGGAAAAGGTGGACCAAGATGCCCCCGAGGCTACTTCGGGGAGAGAAGGAAGGAGAAGACATCTAGTTCTTCTTTGTTTTTCTCTCTTTTTCTGACCCTGCTATGTTAGGGCTGTCATGTTGGTCCTTTTGGCAAAATGTAACTTATGGATCAAAACCATTACTCTTTTAGGAGTTGGAAGGTCTTAACTTGGAATGTCGGGGAATTAATGCTTCCCGGAAATGGAATGATATTAGAAGCAAAATTAGCAATTCACTTTTCGTGATAATACATCTGCGAGGAAACTAAGAAAGATTTGTTTGATTCTAGTTTTCTCAGATTGATTTGCCCTCGCATCTTTTGATTGCTTTGATTTTTTGCCTTCGATGGGGGCTTCTGGAGGTATTCTCATTGCCCGGAAAGGTAACCCCGTTCGATGGCACCGGACTTTTTCGTAATGAATACAGCATCTCAATTGAGTTCACCTCAACCCATAATAATGTTTCTTGGATTCTTACCGTGTCTATGGACCATGTGTTCTGCCTTTGCCAAGTTGCTCTTTTCTGCATTGGCTAAAAATATCCAAATGCCGGATGGCATGGACTGGTTGCTTACGGGTGATTTTAATCTCATTAGAAAGGCCGAGGACAGAAATAAGCACGGAGGTAATCCAAATGAGATGCTTCTCTTTAACAATGCCATCAGCTCTTTAGGACTGAATGAAGTTATCTTACAGGGAAGAAAGTTTACTTGGTCCAATATGCAGTTCCCTTCTCCCCTCATGGAAAAAAATTGATTGGGTTTTTACCTCTGCAAGCTGGGTCATCTCTTTTCCCCTCACTACAGCCAAGGCTCTGGATATGTCACCCTCAGATCACACACCATGCCTGGCGAATATCTCTACCTCCATCCCTAGAGCCAAAGTCTTCAGATTTGAGAATTTTTGGATGCATAATGACCAATTCATGGAGGTTGTCTCCAGCAGTTGGGCTCAGCCATGCCATCACTCTGATAGTGCTAAAGCTCTGACAACCAAGCTCAAAAATCTAAGAAAGTCCCTCAGAGACTGGCATGGTTCTAAAATAAATCTCAAAAGTCTGATTGATATGACTAGAGTGGTCCTCTTGTTCTTGGAAGTCATATGTGATTACAGAGATTTGAGTATAGAAAAATGGAATTTCAAGAGATTGCTCACTGATCATCTCCACAAGTTGCTGGATCAGCAAAAGGTTTACTGGAGGCAAAGAGGATCCATTAACTGGGTCAAATTTGGTGATGCAGGTACCAAATTCTTTCATGCCAACGCTACCATCAGACATCGTGTCAATATTATCAGTGAGCTGGATACTGGAGATGGTCTCTCTGTCTCTTCTCATCTGGACAAGGAAAGAATTCTGTGGGAGAGCTTCAAAGAAAGGCTGAGTACCTCTGAAGCTTGCAGTTTCCCATGTGCTCCCAGTTTCTTTCTTCAGAGAATTAGTAACCTTGAACTGCTTGAGACACCTTTCTCCAACCTGGAGATTGATTCCATCATTAAGGCTCTCCCCAGTGACAAATCTCCTCGACCAGATGGGTTCAACAATGAATTCCTCAAAAAATGTTGGCCCTTGATCAGACATGATTTCTATAGAGTTTGCAGTGATTTCTATAATGAATCTATCTGTCTGAAGAGCATTAATTCCTCTTTTATCACCCTCATTCCAAAAGTTGATGGGGCCAGAAGGGTTAATGACTTTAGACCAATATCTTTATTGAATTCCTCAGTCAAGTTGGTCACTAAGATCCTTGCAAACAGACTGCAGCCTTGCATTACTGAGCTGATTCACAAAAACCAGTATGGGTTCATCAAGGGGAGAACAATTCAGGACTGCTTGGCTTGGGCCTATGAATATCTACATATCTGTCATCACTCAAAAAAAGAAATTGTGATTATCAAATTAGATTTTGAGAAGGCCTTTGATAAAATTAAGCACCAGGCTATGCTTACCATCATGGAGGCCAAGGGCTTTGGTCAAAAATGGCTTGGTTGGATGAAGGCCATCTTCTCTTCTGGTACATCAGCAGTCCTGCTCAATGGTGCTCCAGGAAAGACTTTTCATTGCAGAAGAGGGGTTAGACAAGGAGACCCCCTCTCTCCCTTACTTTTTGTCCTGGCTGCAGATCTTCTTCAATCAATGATCAATAAAGCCAAGGATCTTGGGTTGCTTCAACTACCAATTCCCCTTAGCTGCTCTTCTGACTTTCCTATTGTCCAGTATGCTGATGATACCCTGATTATTGCAGAAGGAGATGCTAGACAGTTATTCTTTCTCAAGTCTCTAATCAACAGTTTCTCCATGGCCACTGGATTGAAGGTGAATTTCAGCAAATCCATGATGATCCCCATAAATGTTCCTGAGACAAAATTATCTCTGTTGGCTGCTACTTTTGGCTGTTCCATTGGCAGCCTCCCTTTCACCTATCTGGGGCTGCCTCTCTCTGTTGATAGGCCAAGGATCCTGGACTTCATGCCCTTGGTGGATAAATGTGTTAGTAGGCTGGATGGAATCTCCACCTTCTTAAACCAAGCCGGTAGATTACAGCTCACAAATGCAGTCTTCTCAGCTCTCCCTACTCTCTTCATGTGCTCCCTGTCACTTCCAAAAGGAATAATTAAAATGGTTGACAAGCCAAGAAGATACTGCCTTTGGAGAGGTTCCAGCTCCAATGCCTTTGCCATCCCTAAGGCTGCTTGGATAATGACCTGTGTTTCAAAAATTGCTGGGGGATTAGGAATTATTGATCTTGAAAAGCATAATAAGGCCTTGCTCTTGAAAAACTTGCACAAGTTCTTTAACAAGGAAGACATACCTTGGGTGCATCTTGTCTGGGAAAAGCATTATAGCAATGGCAAGCTCCCAAGCCACGTTAAAAAGGGCTCTTTCTGGTGGAGAGATGTTTTGAAATTTCTGCCTGAGTTCAAAAGTATGGCACAGCCCTCTGGTAAGACTGGTGACTCCATCCTCTTCTCGGCATGATAATTGGGGCCGGTGATGCTCTCTCGGCGACCTATCCCGAGCTCTTTTCCTTCACCACCAACAAGATGGTCACTTTGCAAAAAGTCCTTGCCGAACAGGATTTTCATATAACTTCTTCCACTTGCCTTTGTCCGAGGAAGCTTTTTGAGCGATATCGGCTCCTTGAGCTTGAGATAGGCTCAGAGAGATCGGCTTAGATAATGATGTCTGGAGTTATTCATGGGGGTTGTTGACACTTGTTATATCATAAAATTTTAAATTATTTAACATGAATTAAGGGCTCAAGTCAAAGGTTAAACATAAGTCTAGGGGTCTAATTAACATAATTCCACGAGTTTTGGTGATACGTGACTTTCGGGGACTTGATAGGAAAATGCAGAGAATAATAGAGAAGGTTCCAGAATATACAAGACATATACAAGACAAATAAAGACCAAACTTATCCGTGAAGCAAATCAACCCGAAAAGTGGACTAAAACATTCTAGAAGATACCAGAGGACACCAGAGAAGACGGGAAGCCGAGGTGGCACTCCACCCTGGCGGCCGCCAGTGCCATGTAGGCCGGCCGCCAGGTGGGGTCACCCAATCAGCCTCACATTTTTATGTCAGTTTACCACCGACCTAGAGGTTGTATCTACACCGTTGTTGAATGTCGGTTTGATCCAAGGGTTGATGTTCATCGCCAAGTACTATATAAGAAGACCGGTGACCCTCGAGGGTCGATATCAATTTCATTATCAATCATATTCATCCAAGTCCAGCCAAGTCTAGACCTAAGCTCTAGTTCATACTAGAAGTAGATTAGCTACATAACTAGTTCTAGTTGAAGATCAAGTTCATCTTGAGTTCCTGATAGTCAAGAAGTAGCAAGGATCGTTCTTGAGACTTCTCTCTTGTATTCAATCTGTAAGTTCTCTTATATTTAGAATACAATTGTTATGGCTTTGATCTTTATAATTATTATATTCTTGTTGTTATGTGTTTATGCTTGCTATGATTATATATTTAGTTTAGTAAGATTACTTTATATTTTATGCATGGAATTGTATAGCACTCATATAGATGATCACTATTTGGGTGATAAGCAATGTGTAAACGTGGTGTTTATACAACGTTTATCCGTAATTGCACCCTACATTCTGGGTCGTGTGGTAGATCGCGGGGGTGACAGCCCTGTTGAGTCCTTTTGAGTCCACCCTCCGAATGTAGGACACATCGAGCTTTTAATTACGAAGATGAACAAGTTTAGATCCTTGCTTGTCTTTGGTAATGCTTGCCATGTATAGAAGTAATCTAATCTTACCATGATAGCTAGATGTATTGCACTAATTGTAGTATTCATAGATGTATATTAATTAAGAGTATCTTAGGAATATTCATTCTAGTCTAATTTATAACATGCTAATTACTTGTATGATATTAGTGGCATAGGTTAATCCTAGACTTGGACAATTATCATTATATTATTTATCTTTATCTTGGACTTATCCTGTTGAGTTATGTTTGATGCTCATGGCTACTCTGCATTATAATATTGTAAAGTGAATGATCTCGTAAATAAATTATATTATAAAATCATTAGATAGCTCTTTATCTCTACCTTTCCATAGACTCCCTTCCCTGTGGTAAAATATAAATACGATACCTGGATTACTCCCGGTGAAGTGCTACAATTGGTATTTCTATCTGTGCGCTTGCAGATATCATGTTCAATCTTTTATCAAGGCCAATCTATAAATACCATGCCCCGCATTTCTTTGAGTGTTATTGCTAGGGTGACAGACTAGTGTATAGGTAATGCCTAGAAATGAGTGGTAAACCTTGAGTTCATATCCTGGTGAGATTAATTCCACTATGGATAATGTGGCTAAGCTACATCCCACTACTAACACCGCCTAACTTCGCTTTATTGGATCATGAGGTTAATCCCATATCCAAGCTAACATGATTAGATAGATATCCCATATATATTTCTCTCGCCTTCCTAATTAGGATCGTGTTAGAAATATCAACAAGCATTTCTAGCGCCGTTGCCGGGGAAGGCGTAGTCTATCCAGAAAAATAAATTTTTCTTGACTTTTGTTTTTCAAAACTTTCCTAGTTTGGGAGAGCATAGTCAAACTTTCTATTTTTGAAAAGATGATGTTTCCAAAATTTCAAAAGTTTTTCTAGTATTTCTTTCCAGCTATCTTAGATTGGGAGGGTATTAGCCAAAACTTAGACAGAGTTATTCCTATTAAGTTGGTATTGTTTCTGACTTACTAGTTAGAAAGGGTGCTAGCCGAAAATCCTATAAACACATCACATAAGGAAACAAGAGAGATCACTTTACATCACCTAATGCATTGAGAACCCATTATCACATACTCAAACAGGTTCAACCCCTGTTTTCTATTTTGTTTTTATCTTTTTGCGGGGAGTTGTATGAATAGAAATCTTCCAGAAAATTTTATTGAAGATCCCGAGAAATTAATCGTGCAGGCCAAAGCAAATCTCCGACAAACTCCAGCTCCTACATTACCATCATCATCATCCGAGACACCAAAGTCTACTGAATTGGAAGTGAATCAAGTTACTAGAAATTTGACATCCGAATTTGAAGTTATGGCAACCAAGACACTTCGTGAATTTTCAGCTCCTACCACGGACAATATTCTTGTTGGACCGGAGGTAGAGATTGGAGACAAAGGCTTTGAACTTAAGCCAGGGCTCATTAATATGGTGAAATCAAGTCAATTTTGTGGAAAGGCACATGAAGATGCTAGTGCTCATCTCCAACACTTTTTGGAGATCGGCAAAGACATTCACTATGAAGGATGTATCCAAGGATGCAATCTTGCTTCGTCTTTTTTTCCATTCTCACTATTGGGAAGAGCTAAGCAATGGTTTTATGCTACAAAAGATAAGAATACAACATGGGATATATGTTCCACAGCCTTTCTAGCAAAGTTCTTTTCCGATAGGCAAGACAAATGCCTTGAGGGGGAAGATATCAATTTTCAACAACAAAGATGATGAATCGCCCCCCCGAAGCATGGGAGCGTTTTCAAGAATATATTTCAGAATGTCCACACCATGGGATGGAGAAGTGGTCATTTAATGCAGACTTTCTATCATGGGCTTATTCCAGTGCTCGTGAAACTATGGATGCTGCAGTCGGTGGTGCTTTCTTATCACTTACAATTACAAAAAGCTACTGAGCTTGTGGAGAAGATGGCTTCCAACCAAGGTTGGAGTGAAGAACGCCAAACTCGCAAGAGGGAATGCACCAGCTTAAAGAAGTAGATATGTTATCCGCTAAAATGGATCTTATTATGAAGAAGCTAGAAGATAGAGAATCTCAACCCAAGGCGTGATGCAAATCCAAGATTCATGCATGACATGTGAAGAATGTGGAAACTTAGGCCACACTTGGAAAGAATTGTCCGAGATCATGGAGGAATTTAATTTCATCAATAACAACAATAGCAATTTCCGTCCCCGCCAGAATCAAGGTTGGAACCAACAGAGGCCCAATTATCGAGTAATTATCAAGGCAATTACCAAGGTAACAATCAAGGTAACAATTTCAATAATTATCAACCTTCTTTGAGAGATCCGTTGTTAACCAAGGAAAAACTATGGAGAATCTGTCAAGAAAGATAGCAACTAATGATAAAGCTCTTGAACTTATCAACACTCGCCTAGAAAGTTTTTCTTCAGCTATCAAGAATCAAAGACAGTTTTAATAAGATGATAGAATCTCAGATTTCTCGGTTATCCGTTCCACTAACCACATTTCAGAAAGATTCGGGGCATTTAAGAATTAGAAACTGCAAATCTTGTCGATATCTATAATGCAGTCGTTACTATAGAGAGACCTCAGGGAGTTGTTGGTTAGATGACTCAATGCCATCTAAAAAGGAAGATCCAGGAAGACCGGTCATTACAATCAAAATTGGACACCTCACATTCAACAATGCTCTCTGTGATTTTGGCTCAAGCGTCAACATTATACCCAAGGTAATTTATGAAAAGCTTTTTATAGTGAACCACTCGAAAACAAATATGTGCTTGCAGCTTGCGAGATCAATCAATTTGTTATCCCGAGGGGATCCTTGAAGACGTGTATGTGGGAATCGAAATTCTTATGTCCCAAAATAGACTTAGCAGTTGTAGATACTTTGGAAGAAATGAAAGAGCACCAATCATACTTGGAAGACCATTCTTATGCTCAACTAAAGCTATTATCTATGCATGTCTGCGAAGATTATTTTCAATATTAAAGGAAAGAAAGAGAAATTCACTTTCAAGGACAAGGTACACACCACCTGTTACTTATCCTCAAGGTAATAATCATTATATTCTAGAACGTAAGATGGAACCTTACACTTAATAGAAGGAGGAATCGTAATCGAACAAGAACAAGATGGCACATGACCTACAAAGGTAATGGTAGTAAATAAAATTAAATCTTATAATGAACATTTATTGCGTCTCCAATGCTACGTCAAAGCAAGATGATCCAGTACACCTACTATTCATTGCTCTATTAATCGTGGAATTTTTATAATACATATTGCGACATGGATCCGGAATTAATCTAATGGCAAAGGTTACATATGAATTATTATTTGGAAAATTACCGTTGCAACCAACATATGTGCAAATGCAGATGGCGCACCAATCTTATAGAGTTCCTGAAGGAATTGCAAAAGATGTGCCGATCAAGATTATGGATCACTATGTTCTCACCGACTTTGTAGTCATGGACATGGGGAAGGAAGAAGATCCTCCAATAGTGCTTGGGAGACCGTTCCTCAACACTACACGTGCAATCATCTACATCCATACAGAGAGATACATTTCCAATTTCCTAAAGAAAAGGTACGAGTTTACTTTAATAGTTACAATGAATATACAAATCCTGTGGAGAGAAGCGGGACAGCTCGTCGCCGCCATAATAAGAAATGGATTAAGAATCCGTAAGATGGTACAATGATACCGACGTGATTCAATACTAGGACATCATCTTAAAGGACACAAAGAAGCCATGAAGAAATTGGATAAGGAAATAAAGGAAGAATCAGATACATCAAGGAAAAGCTTGCTCGACTTTCACGAAAAAGACAGTTTGTCTCAAGGCAAATGAGTTCTCTCGAGGAATTAGGAGAATCATGGGAAGAATATGAGAAAGCACGCGATGAGTATTGGTGGAATAGAAGTCAACAAGTTTCCTCCTTGTTAAAGGAAGCTCAAAAAGAATTAAAAGCTAAAAAGGTAATGTCTCCTACACTTGAAACATCTATAGAGAAGACAAAATCAACTACTCCGAAAAAGAAGAATACTAAATCATCCAAAAGATGGAGGAAGAAGAAGACATCTCCCGAACATCATCAGAAGATACTATAGAATCATCAAGTACCACCGATTGTGACAACTCGATATACCATGGGAGTAAAAAACAGAACTTGAAGTCTTGTTCGGAGGACTCAAAATGCTGAATCCTCACTACAAGGTAAGTAGGTAAGTTATTCATATTTTAATTTCTTGCATTATTTATTTCCATATCATGTTTATCTTTTCGATTATCATATATATGCATTTGAAAACAACAAAAATATTTTATCTTTTGTTTTGTGAAAACCTTTAAGCCCCATGCTAGTATCCCCGAGGTTAAATATCTCTAGGCTATTTTGCTGTGGTGGCATAAAAAAAAAAAAAAATAGTTTGTTTACGCATAAATCTTTATCTTGCATATAAATAAAATAAAATAAATGATGATAAATGAAAATCCAATTATCCAAGGCAACTCAAGCAAAGTGGTTAATCTCTAATGCTTAATCAAGTTCCACTAGTTTTGTTGTCTATTTGATATTTGCAGATTAGAAGAAGGGGAAAGATATTTGACACCATCCTGATGTCAACTACCTCAACCTCTATATCATTGAAGATTACACTCCAATCTAGCTTGGGGAGTGCAACCCCAGTTATCCAGATAAGTATCTTAGTATATATTATTATTAGTTAAATATTTTGCTAGTTAAAGTTTGTTAAGAGTCTAGTTTGTTTTGTTTTAGAGGCTAGTAGTTCAAATAATATTTTGTTTGAGTGAGAATAAAAAGATTGAAGAGAGAGTGCACATTAAAGTTTACTTTGCTCAACTAAAATAAATCCTAAAATTTGTCAACAAGGAGATGATGAATAGTTGCTCCGTTGTTATACTTTTCTAGTACCTAGCTTTCAAGCTTAATTTCTCTCGAGATCCATTTGCAAAATGCTTGCTCTAAAGTCTAGGTAATTGACGGATATGATATATGATAGTCTGAGCTGCTATTTGATCTTACTCTTAGTGACACTAGATTTCTGGAGATTTATATTTAAAAAAGTGCACATGATAAGTTCTTATGTGACAAGAGAGTGAACCTCCTACCACAGCCATATATACATGCTATTTAGAAAATCTTTTTTGATTTATATATATAGGTCGCTTTTTTTTTACATTAAGTTTGTTCAATCTTTGTTGACCCTTAGAAACTTATCATGCTGATCATGCACACTCCACTTTATTCCGTTATATCCACTCTACTTATCCACCATATATATATCACTATCACTTCACACTAGCCATCAAAAATGTTCTATTCCTATTCCGAGAGAGAACAACCAAAAATATTTCCTACCCATTCATTGCTAGCCAATATCTTATAAAAGCTCAATTGCATCTATTTATCTCTCACAAATATTGCAAAAAGAGATTTGGGTTGTAGACTATTCTTTTTTATAAAAAAAAAAAAGAGAGAGAAAAAGAGAGGGAGATGAAAAATGGACAAAAGTCCTACAGGCGAGTAGAGCCTACCTCCCTAAGAAAAGAAAAAGAAAAAAAATAGAGATGAAAAAATGAACAAGTGTTCGAGGGCGAGTAGAGCCCACATCTCTAAAATAAAGATGAATAATGGACAAGTGTCCGAGGTTGAGTAGAACCCACATCTTTATAAGAGAGGAAATAATAGACAAAAGTCTAGGACCAGCAGAGTCCACCTCTCTAAAGAAAAAGCTACAGCCCAGATTCTCTACAAAAATTCAAAAAAAGAGATAATTTCTTAAGGAGCATAAGATATTCCTTTATTCTATTATATTCTATATTCTATCACCATGCACATGCACCACTTGATCAGTGTGATTTGTGACTTTGGATCCATTAATTGAATTTACAATATATGTAAGTAAGTTTAATTTTTCTCCTACCTATGAACTTCAAATATAAACTTTAGATATAGGATGAGAGAAAAGAAAGTATAAAGTATTATTGCTCAAGCCAAAAATATTATTTTATAAAAGATAAACAATGTTACTTTATTATCTAAGAGAGGATCCATAGTTATCATAATTGAGAGACTAGAGAGTGTCACACTAAGAACTTTGAGTTTTATTTTTAAAAAATCAGCAAAAAACTCCAGAAGGACAGTTGATCAAAAGAGTTTGAAATATAGTGTTTGACTTGACTATTCTATCTTTCAATTGCTTATGATTGAAGAAAAGGTTATAAGCTCCAAAAGGTAAAATGTATATGAGTAAGTTGAAGAATTGAAAAGTTTTATTTATATGGAGAGAAATTTTGTTTGAAAGCATGTGTACTTTTGAGGTGTGATAGCGTAGTAGCAACTCCTGATCCAAGTTTAAATTAATATTGTTTTTGTGTCTTGCTAAGAGACTAGCAAGAGGTAAGTTTGGGGAGCTTGTTGACACTTGTTATATCATAAAATTTTAAATTATTTAACATGAATTAAGGGCTCAAGTCAAAGGTTAAACATAAGTCTAGGGGTATAATTAACATAATTTCACGAGTTTTGGTATTCGTGACTTTCCGGGGACTTGATAGGAAAATGCAGAGAATAATAGAGAAGGTTCCGAATATACAAGACATATACAAGACAAATAAAGACCAAACTTATCCGTGAAGCAAATCAACCCGAAAAGTGGACTAAAACATTCTAGAAGATACCAGAGGGACACCAGAGAAGACGGAAGCCGAGGTGGCACTCCACCCGGCGGCCGCCCGCTGCCATGTAGGCCGGCCGCCGGGTGGGGTCATCCAATCAGCCCTCATATTTTTATGTCGGTTTACCACCGACCTAGAGGTTGTATCTACACCGTTGTTGAATGTCGGTTTGATCCAAGGGTTGATGTTCATCGCCAAGTACTATATAAGAAGACCAGCTGACCCTGAGGCTGATATCAATTTCATTATCAATCATATTCATCCAAGTCCAGCCAAGTCTAGACCTAAGCTCTAGTTCATACTAGAAGTAGATTAGCTACATAACTAGTTCTAGTTGAAGATCAAGTTCATCTTGAGTTCCTGATAGTCAAGAAGTAGCAAGGATCGTTCTTGAGACTTCTCTCTTGTATTCAATCTGTAAGTTCTCTTATATTTAGAATACAATTGTTATGGCTTTGATCTTTATAATTATTATATTCTTGTTGTTATGTGTTTATGCTTGCTATGATTATATATTTAGTTTAGTAAGATTACTTTATATTTTATGCATGGAATTGTATAGCACTCATATAGATGATCACTATTTGGGTGATAAGCAATGTGTAAACGTGGTGTTTATACAACGTTTATCCGCAATTGCACCCTACATTCTGGGTCGTGTGGTAGATCGCGGGGGTGACTGACCCCTGTTGAGTCCTTTGGAGTCCACCCTCCGAATGTTGGACACGCCGAGCTTTTAATTACGAAGATGAACAAGTTTTGTCCTTGCTTGTCTTTGGTAATGCTTGCCATGTATAGAAGTAATCTAATCTTGCCATGATAGCTAGATGTATTGCACTAATTATAGTATTCATAGATGTATATTAATTAAGAGTATCTTAGGAATATTCATTCTAGTCTAATTTATAACATGCTAATTATTTGTATGATATTAGTGGCATAGGTTAATCCTAGACTTGGACAATTATCATTATATTATTTATCTTTATCTTGGACTTATCCTGTTGAGTTATGTTTGATGCTCATGGCTACTCGCATTATAATATTGTAAAGTGAATGATCTCGTAAATAAATTATATTATAAAAT
Organism: Hyparrhenia diplandra; assembly: GCA_015847255.1. NCBI lineage: Eukaryota > Viridiplantae > Streptophyta > Magnoliopsida > Poales > Poaceae > Hyparrhenia > Hyparrhenia diplandra. Next base: position 111,377 of record JADLZK010012996.1, read on the forward strand.
TATTAGATAGCTCTTATCTCTCTACCTTTCCATAGACTCCTTCCCCGTGGTAAAATATAAATACGATACCGGATTACTCCCTCGGTGAAGTGCTACAATTGGTATTTCTATCCGTGCGCTTTGCAGATATCATGTTCAATCTTTTATCAAGGCCAATCTATAAATATCATGCCCCGCATTTCTTTGAGCGTTATTGCTAGGGTGACATACTAGTGTATAGGTAATGCCTAGAAATAAGTGGTAAACCTTGAGTTCATATCCCGGTGAGATTAATTCCACTATGGATAATGTGGCTAAGCTACATCCCACTACTAATACCGCCTAACTTCGCTTATTGGATCATGAGGTTAATCTCATATCCAAGCTAACATGATTAGATAGATATCCCATATATATTTCTCTCGCCTTCCTAATTAGGATCGTGTTAGAAATATCAACAGGGGGTCTAGCAAATTCTCTTCTTCCAAGGCCAACAAAAATTATGTGGCAATCGGTCGGCGCATCCCTCCTTCAAATGGCTTTGGAGATCAAATTGTCAGCCAAAACATAAGATTTTCTTTTGGCTTTTGATGAAGGACAGGCTCAGTACCAGAAACATTTTGAAACGACGAGGCTTGACTCTAGACAACTATCATTGTGTGCTGTGCAATAGCCTCACAGAAGAGACGATGCACCATCTCTTCATTGACTGTCCTTTTGCAGCAATGTGTTGGAACTGGATTGGAGTCCAGCCTTCAAATGGTGTCTCTTTCCCTGAGTTGTCCTCTCATCTCAGAATTCAAATCAATGCCCCTTTTTTCATGGATCTTTGTCATTCTCCTCTGCTGGTCGATCTGGATGGCCGGGAATGGGTTGATCTTCAATGGGGTACAACCAACTTTGCTGGTCTGTCAGCAAATCTTCACCAAGGAGTTACATCTTCGAAGCATAGGGTGAAGCCCCGGCATTCTCCCCAATTTCTTCAATGGAGCCAAAATTTTTCTCTTCCAGAAAATTGATTTTCATGTTCTTTACCTCTTTTTTTTGTTTCTTAAGTTTTTGATTTAGAATCTTTTGTACTTGTGGACTTTGTTTCTTGTCTTTAATAAAGTGTGCTGTAGGGGCTCCGGCCCCTCCAGATTGGTCAAAAAAAAATACTGCTACTAAAATAACTGTTCATCATTTGTAACAAAAAAAAATGGCAGTCTACCATCTAGTGGCAAAAGGGGAGTCATGCATGACGTCGACATCAATTAAAAGCTAAGGTTTTTTTTAAGAATTACACGGTATAGTGCTCACAACACACGCACCCCTATAAACGCATGCACACTCACCCTACCCTATGAACATCTTCGAAAACTTACCTGACAAATCCTCAAGATTGGCAAAGTCACCACTGCGACGCGGTTGTCAATGAGAATGTCATGTACCACTAAATCTTGGAATGGTCGCTACCATGGAGTCAATTCCACCTGAGGTGCTGCTGAGCACGGCACTCGCGTGTATTTTAGTGGGAGGCACGATGCCTGCCAACATGGCCTACTAAAGGCCCAACACACCCCATTCCACCATAACCTTAACTTTCATTCGACATCCCCGTGCAGCACTCGACCCGTATGCGACTCGCTTGGTTAACTCTGCCTGCCCCTCCCCACCCACCCAAACCACATGTTGCCTCCTTCACGCCATCCACACCGACACCACTGATAGCGGCAACCTCCTCCTCGCCCCCCGCACCACAGGTCACATGCTCGTCTTTTCCATGGTCCTCGAGCTGGTCCGACCAGTTGGTCGTGGCGTGGTTTCGAACGAGCCTGGCACAAAAAATGGACCGATAGGTTATGCCTAGACCGATGCCAAGAACGAAGCCCAGCTCGGCCTCGGCCCAGTGGCACGCCGTGTCGTGCTTGGGCCTGGCTAGTGCCAACAGGCCGTGCTTTCGATGGACCTGTGTGCTGGCTGTGTCAGGCGGTCTATTACAGTGGGGGCAGATTACCTATCTTTTCAGCTAGATTCAGAGGATCATTTTGGTGGCGTGACAATCTCAAGCTGCTTTCTAAGTACAAGGACATAAGTACACCCTCAATGAACAATGGTTCTACCTATTTCTTCTGGTTGGATAATTGGAGGACCACAGTCTTGAATCAAGAATGGCCACAACTCTTTTCCTATGCAAAGAACCCCAATATTTCAATCCAGACTGTCATGTCTTCTCCACAGCTAATAAACCTCTTTCACCTCCCCCTATCCTCTGAAGCACATGCTCAGTTCCAACAGCTCTCCAACATGATCACTTCCTTGGCTGTTCAGCAAACACAGGATCTTTGGACATATGTTTGGGGAAATGGCTCTTTTTTGACAAGCAAAGCTTACAGTTACTTTATTGGTGATCGTCATGTTCATCCTGTCTATAAATGGCTATGCAAATCGTCTTGCCAAAATAAAAGGAAAGTCTTCTTATGGCTTTTACTAAAAGACAGGTTAAACACTCGAGAATTGTTGAAAAGGAAAAATATGTTTCTAGCCGATTATAACTGTGCTCATTGTGTTTATTTGGCTGAAGAAGATCTCTACCATCTGTTCTTTGATTGTCCCCTAGCCATGGCCTGCTGGAATGTTCTGGGTCTCCTTGTTCCATTAAACTCATCTGCCAATGATATCTTCGAAGCTTTCAAGATTCAGTTACATCTGCCTTTCTTTCGTGGAGATTATTATTACAATGTGCTGGTCAATTTGGATACTTCATAATGACTTAATTTTCAAGGGCATTCCAGCTTCTGTCAACCGCTGCAAGCTTGTCTTCAAAAGTGAATTTGCTCTGGTTATCCTTCAAGCAAAACCCTCCTACACTCCTTTAGTTCAGCAATGGATAGAAGCCTTTGGGTAATTTTTTAATTTTCTTTTTAAGCTTCTTTGTCTCTTGAAGCTCTTTGTAAAGACGTTCTTGTACTTTGGTTTTCAATAAAACCAAAGTAGGTGATGGGGACGTGCCCGATCTTCCGTCAAGTTATGATAACTATCGTTTTGGTGGAACTCGACACACCAATCCGCTTCGATCGAAAAGACCGAACCCTACAACCTTAGCACCAACGTTCCTCAAGTTATCAGCCGTGTCTCCAACCGGTTGACCTCGCCAAGAAGGCTAATCCTTGCCTGCAAAACGAAGAACACAAGCAAGAACTCGAAAGAACGCAACTCGGAATTTTGGGACAAACTGTAGATGAATGATTAAGCACACGAGTTGGGGTTTTACAAACCGATTAACGGCGACTGTCAATAGACAGAATAATCTAAGCAAAACCCAAAACCTAACAAGAGCGGCGGCGTCTATTTATAAAGGTTTTAAGGGTCGTTGCTCCCCCTGGACGCGCCCCCCACTAATGGGCTCAACAACGATACACGGCCCAACGGACCAAAAACAGTGACACAGCACTGGAACAGATTCTGGACGCTGCCTTATTTCGACATTTCCCGATGACTCAGAAGGAATTTGGACCTCAAACCAACGCCATTGGTTTCCTTATGAAATTATCTTTCCATCGATGGGTGAATCGTCGAAAACGAAGTCCGTATGCGTCCTGGGCGTCCATTTCACTCCCTGCTGGTCCTGGACAGGCTGGACTCCGAAACAGGCGCGGAGTCAACTTGGTTTGGGCCTCCAACTCGACTTGTACGCCTTTGCTGGTCCTCCATGCCTCCAAGCCATCACTGGTCCTCTCCATGGTTCCTAAGCACAATATAATCATTAGGTAGTAACCTATTCTCAAAATCACATACAGATTTGCTTAGGAACGAGCTCACCTGTAAATTCAAGTCGCGTCAAGGCGCGAGCTCGTGATTGGACCTTGAATGTCTAATGGAGGATTATCTTGTGCATCCGAAGGAGTGATGTCTCATCGGTAGGAGCACTTTGCTCCTCATGTTTCCCTTAAAAAAACTATATATATAATTTAAATATTGTTCAACCATGTACTAATTTGTAGGACTTGATGGTAAGAGACGAAAATATTTGACTTGCAGCAAAACTAGAACCATGGAAAGTTGTCGGAAACTACCGTGTTGGCCACTTGTCTGAGTGGCGTCTCCCCACTAACTAACAAGAGATAAAAGAGAGAGAGGCATTAGTGGTAACGATCGCCGCGTCTTGAGTTAGGTATCAGCTATATATATCACGTGTGGTGCAGGAGACGCGGATATAGGCTATGTGATGACGATGTGTGCTTTGAATCACCATTGTCGGCCTCTTCCCCTATATACATACGCATCGACTCGGAATGCCACTGCCAGCATCGCCACCGATCAATGGTGATCCTCTATAAAGCTCGGCCAACTAGCACTCCGTGCACCAGGTGCTGTGCATGCTCTCGTGTCGTCTAGCTCGTTCCACTGCACTCCCCTCCTCTCCAGAGTTGCCGACTTGCTGTAGCGTCTTGGGGTTCGGATCTCTTCTTGCCGGACGACCAAATAATCGTGGCACACTATCGATGACAGAGGCAACAATCATGGCGTCGGCCGTGGCGCGGTCATCTTTGCTCCTTGCCGCGATTGTCTTCTTTGCCATCCTTCTTCACTCGCCCGCGGCAGCCGGGGGCACACGTGGAGAGCCAAGCGGCGGCGCTGCTGGAGTTCAAGCGCCCGCGGGGCGTGGACCGGCGCCTCTCAACCTGGGACGCCACGGCCGGCACGGACCCCCGGTGGGTGGGCGGCGTTGCCTGCCCGGTAGCGGCGTGGTGACCAGCGCCACGCTCCAAGGGCTCAACCTCCACGGCGAGCTCTCCGCTACCATCTGCGCACTCCCACGCTCGCCATCCTCAACGTGTCCGCAACTGGCTCACGGGCAGCGTCCCCATAGGTCTCCACGCGTGTCGCCGCTGGAGGTCCTTGATCTCAGTGACAACCTTCTTTATGGCACCATCCCGCCGGAGCTCGGCCAGCTGAGTAACATAAGAGTGATTGATCTATCTCGGAACATCCTCAATGGTACCATCCCGCCGGAGCTGGGAAACCTGCAGAGTGTCCTGGAGATTGACCTCTCGGAGAACATGCTCACTGGCGTCATCCCCACCGAGCTCGGCCGGATATCCACGCTCCGGCTACTCTACCTCTTCGAGAACCATCTGCAAGGTACCATCCCACCGGAGCTCGGCCAGCTGAGCAGCATAAGAAGGATCGACCTGTCAATCAACAACCTCACCGGCACAATCCCGATGGTGTTTCAAAACCTCAGTGGCTTGGAGTACTTGGAATTCTTTGACAACCAACTCCATGGTGCCATCCCTCCATTGTTGGGAGCCAACAGCAACCTCTCGGTGCTGGAGTTGTCAGGAAACCAGCTGACGGGGAGCATCCCTCCTCACCTCTGCAAGCACCAGAAGCTCATATCCTTGAGCCTCAGCTCAAACCGCCTCATCGGTAACGTCCCACCAGGAGTGATGGCCTGCACTACTCTGAAGAAGCTCTCGATGTCGGATAACCTGCTGACAGGAAGAAGCCTACTCCTCGATCTGCTACCGATGCAAAATCTGCGGTGGCTTGAAGTTGACCATAACCGCTTCTCCGGACCGATACCGCTTGAGATTGACAACTTGAGGAGCATAGAGTGGCTAAATTTGTCAAGCAATTTCTTTGTCGGACAGATCCCTACTAGCATCGACAACCTGACAGAACTCAAGGAGTTCAACATTTCATCGAACCAGCTTAGCGGACCGATTCCTCCGGAGCTAGCACGGTGTACAAATCTTTCAATTCTTGATCTCAGCAGAAACTCCCTCACCGGAGAAATTCCACAAGAGATCGGTGCACTAGCAAACCTGGAGACGCTGATTCTGTCTGAAAACTGTCTGACTGGCACCATTCCAAGGGGATTGTCTCCCTATCTCATTGAGTTGCAGATCGGAGGCAACCATCTATCTGGACATATACCCGTTGAATTTGGCCAACTGAGTGGCCTACAAGGTACTCTGAACCTCAGCCACAACATGCTGTCAGGTGAGATCCCAACACAGCTAGGGAATTTGGTGTTGCTGAATTCCCTATACTTGAACAATAATGAGCTTGAAGGAGAAATTCCCTCATCATTCGGTAACCTTGTTAGCCTGATCGACTGTGACCTGTCTTACAACAATCTCGTCGGGCTGATCCCACCACAACTGGGAAATTTGGGCGCCTTGGAGTTACTGCGCTTGAACAATAATGAGCTTGAAGGAGCAATTCCATAATCATTCATTAACCTTCCCGAACTGATCATGCTAGAGTGCAACTGGTCTTGCAACAATCTTGTTAGACACCTCTGCCATAAAACTACATGAGCGGAAGATGTCCAAACTACAGTGTTGCTATACTTAGTCTCAATCAGGTTGGCATCTGTTAGGACTTGTATCAATAATTCTGGTTGCTGGGTGCAGTGATGCAATAATCTTTTTAACCGTGATGGAATCGCATTGGTTTCTCTTGTCTCCACTCTAAAATTGCCTTTAAAAAAAAATTAAAAAAAAACTTCTCTTGTCTTCACTCTCCAATTGCTGAAGAAGCACCGCCTGCCTGCCTTTCTACTGTGATACTCCTAACTCTGATGGGCCTTTTAAAAAAAAAAAAACTCTGATGGACCTGACCGGTTACGTGACGTGAATTGACTTCTCTCTTGGAATCTGAAGCTCCCAGTCTCGGGGGCTGTTAACTGCCGACCATGACCACGCCGAGCAGCCCTCGCTTGGGCCGGCCCAAGCTGCCGCCGCGGCCCAAGACGATGGCCCTGTTCATCTTCCTCGCGTGCACGACCACGGGACGGACGCCGCCGCTCCTCCACGACGCCGCCGCCCCTCGTCCCAGCCGCGCTGGCCGCTAGGGCTCGCGGAGAGCCGGGCGAGCCCTAGCGCGCTCGCTGCGGCCCCTTCTTCCCCTCCCGCCCGCTTCCGCGCGCCGCCTTCTCCTCCAACTCCGGCAACCCCAGCGCGCCCGCCGCCTACCCATACCCACCGGATGGGTCCGGCCTCGGCTGGCGGCGGCGCCACCGCCGCCTCGCTCACCGCCGGCCGATCCGCCACCACCGCGCCACAGACACGACCGCCGCCAGGCCGGCCGGGCATATTCTATAGCCGGGGAGAGGATGGAGGCGGCGGGGCTTTCGCCGGCGACCTCGCCGGAACCCTAAAGCGAGGGCACAATGGAACCCTAAAGCTACGGTGGGGCTGGAGGAGGAGGAGGAGGAAGAGGGAGGGCACGACGGAGGAGGAGGAGGGAGAGATGTCGCCGCTGGCGCCGCGTTCGGGAGAAGAAGGAGGAGGAGGAGGAGATGCCGCCGCGAGGAGGAAGGAGGAGAGGAGGGATTGGGCCGGGCTGGTGGGCCAAAAGGCCGAGAAGGCCGAAATTTCAGGGTGGTCGGCGGATGCTTAACCGCCGAGTCGGCAGTTAACATCCGCCCCCAGTCTCGGCCCTTGTATCACACAGGTCTGTGGACAGAGAACGGCCCGTGCATTTGCTCGCTAGAATGACACATTGGCCCTACGGCCCATGGGCTGATGAGTCGCTTTATTTGGGCGGAAGTGTTTGGGTTAGTACAGTACAATACAGGACTCTGTGTGTTGTGCTTTGCTTGATTGATACATGTATGTTTAACTTCACGCATGGTCTCTCCATTTCCTTCGGTTGCTCAAATATATGCTGCTGCTACTAATACTAAAATCACTGCTCATAAATTGTACAAAGAAAATTTGGCAGTGTATCATCTAGTGGCAAAAGGGGTGTCATGACGTCGACGACATAACATAATTAAAAGCTTACTTTGACCGGTGATTTCTATATTACTAGTTCATCAACCCATGCTCTCGCACGGGTTATAACCTTATGAGACACTAACTAAAAATCGTAACTTATATGAAATGTGTTTTCTCTTCACTAATATTCTTAAAAATAATTGGTACTCTTCATCCATACTATTACATTTTTTTCTTTAGATAGCCTATGTGTATCTTCAATATACATCCCCTCAAACATTAGTGAACTATGATGATTTTACCTCCCGTCTTTAGTTTGACGACATGTACCCAAATTTTGATTTTTTTTTTCCACCAAATTTTAATGCATATTAATTGGTCAGATACAATGCCTCTTTTTTGCAATCATCATAGTTCTCTCTTGGAATCTTAAGCTCTCAGTCTCGGCCCTTGTGAATCACAGGTCTGTGGACAGAGAACGGCCTGCGCACTTGCTCGCCACAATCACACATTGGCTCTACGGCCCATGGGCTGATGAGTTGCTTTATTTGGGCAGCAGTGTTGGGTTAGTACAATACAGGACTCAGTAGTTGTGCTTGCTTGCTTGATAAACAGTAATTTCAATTTCTCTCCATTTCCTTCGGTTGCTCAAATATACTCTATTACAGAACTACTAATACTACTGAAAGCTCTGCTCATAATTTGTAAAAAGAAAAAATGGCAGTGTATCATCTTGTGGCAAAAGGGGCGTCAGTGATGGCTTTAGTGAAGTGTTTTCCATTAGTCTTAAAAGTATGTGAGAGCTAAGTTGGAGCCCTCCTCGAGTTGCTCAATGAAACGGGCAAAAAATGGAATTTTGGGGAGACAGAAGCTGTGTGCAAATTGTAAGCATAAAAAGGCTAAACTGTAAATAACAAACCAAAATTTGTAATTAATCCACACAAGTATAGCCAACTATATTACTAAGAGGAAAAATATAATATCAAAAAAGAGCCGACCCTTTACCACTTTAAATTAGTCAAAACTTGAATGTGTACGCTCCCGATTAAGTGCGATCGAGTTCCTTTAATTAAGACTCGTAATTGGTCCCGGCAGGGTGCTACAAACACAAAACTAAACCTTAGAGTTAACAACCAACATCAGCAGCACACCAATACGATAGCTTCCCTCCAGTTTAATTTTAAACTCCATGGACCCAGCAGGCAGCCACTGGTTCCCCGAAACGTGTCCCGGCGCAACCAACCGGAACTGGACAAGTGGCGCGAGACCACCAGGAGACTGTACACGGCCCACTTGTCACATTAGTTAAACGCAGCTACACAATTACAAACGATTAGACTAATCGAGTGTGCATGTTTAGCCTGCTGGCGCCGGATCTGCTCACAGATTAAACAACCTTATTACTCATGATGCCACTCATGCATGCATGGGTGCACGAGCTAGCTGCTCCTCCCTCTAGGATCTAATCTAGAATTAGGCGCAGGCTTTCGAGCTAACTTTTTTTCCATCAACGAAAAGCAATTGTTTACTCCTCATCCACTCTCCTGGCCTCTCCTCCTCCGGCAAAGTCACCACGCGTCGCCGGGGCGCCCATCTCGACCGTTGGCCAGGTGCCCCGGCGACAACGCTTTGCCGTGGATTTGCATCAGGAGGCAGGCCACGGCGAGGCGAGAAAGGGGGTTAATAATAATGCTGAGGCCCTAGGTGGATTAGGGCTAGTGTCTAGATAGTCATTAATTAGCTAGGTGGTGTTAGGGCTTATCAGTTTATGCCCTAATGGCGATGGTCCCAATGCCATGCTATGCTACTCCTGCTGCAACCTCGTGGTCATGGGTAAGTGAGAGAGTGTACGAGAATCCGCATCTCCAGCTTTTGGATAGCGTTCTTTTCATGAGGCCGGCGATCTTTACTATGTCTATCTTGTACGGACAAATACCACTTGTCAAATTAGTTTTCACTCTCTCTTCTTCACCAAAGGTTTCATTCATTCATCCATTGGAGTTGTAGGAATGGATTTTGTTTTAATTTCCTGCAGTGCTCTGTTGATATATACTAGAATAAGATGCCAACGAATTAAAATTATCTACGGCATCTTTGCTTGATTTGACGCTATCATGCCTGCCTCATCTTTTGAAGCATTTCGGTTAGGTGCGATGTGATGGCTGTGGTGTACACTAATATGTGAAGATCAATCCGGATATGGCATACTATATCCTTGTCATATTACCGCTTTAGGTTGCAAGCGCTAGATAAAAAAAAAAAAAAAAAAAAAAGAACCAAATAAGTTCTCCTTGTGTGTTGCCACTAGGCAGGTACAGTTTTTTTTTAAAGAAAGGTATAGGTGTTGTTAATATATATTACCTCTAGTCTAGTAACAAAAAAAGTGAAGCATATTTGATGTTTTCTGAAATCGACCAGTTTAAATTTTGAATATAACTTGCTTTTTTTTTTGTAGAGTTTTACTGTCTCGGGAAAAACTTTCACAGAAGTATAGCTTTGATATACTTTATGCATGTAGTAGTATAGATGGGAACCTATGAATAGGGTTTGCTACCTAGTAGTAGTAGCTATTACTTATTCTTTTGCAATTGATAAAGTGCTTGGAGATTTGTGAGATGGACCTCTTTACAAGAAAAGTAGCACTCCTACACCTTGCATGCACATTCATGTGTGATCATAAACAAATGAAAAGAGAACCTAACATCACCTGAAACAATATCTTACACAGGAAGCTAGCAGCTAGGGTTTGATAGCTCTCACAAGTGTCAAGTTATAACTAATTAAGACCGTTAAGATGCTGCTGCATGCAAACCTGAAGGCTTAATTTTCTATGGTTCAGATAAACTTTAGGTTCAGATCCAAATGCAGTCTACTGTGTTACTGTCTGGTTATTAGTTATAGTTGTATTATTCATGTTTACTTGAACTAATGCTGGAGGGCGGTGGCGATGCAAAGGCTGAAAGGTACGGGCACGAATTCAAAGATAGCATATACAGCCATACGGGAATTTAGCGCCAATTTTTTTTTGTTCCATTCTAGTAGAGTTGAGACGATCAGATGAGCTAATTGAATTACAGCTCATGAAATTTCCATCCAATAAATATCACCGTCATCGATCAGGTCATAAAACCATTTTTTTTTCAGAATTTACATTTTGTTTTGAGAGTCTGGTCATAAAACCATTTACCCCCGAAATACCAACACATGATGACATGCAAATTCATCCTAAGTCAAACTATTCTAAGCTTAACGTATTTTTTTTAAAAAAAAATACTAGCTCCATCCTTCGTTGTGCAACTTTATGTTTGGATTAATTTAAAAGAAAATAACGTCAACATTTATATCTCTAAATATATGTACTATAAAATATATATCATAATAATTAATATGATAATATTTATTGTCACAATAAATATTGGTGTATATTTTTACAGATCTGGTTAAATTTGAAATTGTTCGCTCCTACTAAAAAAAAAAAAAATTATTGTTTTTTTATCATTTACACTTTTTTTTTGAAAGAATGTACACTTTTGAGACAAAACTACACATAAATAAAATTTATTTTCATATTGTCAACCTAAATATTTATATTTAAAGAATCAAATGTCTAAAAATATATCCAAAATGACCAGCTCTATATGGTTAAATGAGGCTTTTATTAGATGGAAAAATGGGTGGTACACTTACAACTATTTCCTTGTAACTGCATGCATATGGTAGTTTTGTTTCTAAGAAATTAAGTTAATCACCGGCCGGGTACATATAGCTTCTGTTTCTTTGCAAGGTTCACTCACTGTTGTAATATGTTTGTATTGAGGATTCACTGCAACTACTTGGCAACAAAATCACAAGCCGAGAGTGACGTCAAGATTATAGTATCATCAGCTTGATATAATTGTCTTGACATCAACAAAACAACAACTTTCTTTAATGAGAAAAAAAAAACTTAACAACAAAAAGACGGTGAAAAGGGATGTTACACGCGTAGTTTTCACTCAGATTCACCATATCCCAAAACGTTAGCCGTACGTACGTACTATGGGCTAGTAAATCCCATATTGACTCATTTTTACGGTTCCACTTCCTGTCCTCTGCACGTACAACTTACAGGGTGCTAGTGACATTATAATAGTGGTACGCACCAGATCGGCTTCTGTTCAGTGATGTCAAATAGGGGCAGGCAGCAGCCTCATTCTCACCTCACTTGGCACTTGCTCCAGTGGAGTGTACTGATGCTACCACTTCTTTCATTAATAAAAACAATACAGGTCTATATTTATCCTTACTATTAGGTTGTTACCAAATGTACACAAAAGAGGGTAAACATTTATGAATGAAAATAATTAGTACATTATGAAAATAGAGAGATTCCAAGATGAATCAAATAATAACTATTGCTACCATAAATATTTATTTATTTTTATATAAATTCAGTAAAATTTAAAATTGATTGACATAATACTATGCTAAAATTACTCCCTTTTTTATTGAAATGAGCTAGTTCTTGTCATAGTAAGTGGCACAGGGGAAAGAAGTGGTGTACGAGCCATCATTGGCCAAAGGGCTCAAGCTCCTTAACTGTCTGGCCCCATCAGCCAGCCTGTGGCGCGTGTACAAGATAGATGGAGAGGCCCGAGCAGTACTCACGTCTCACCGGGGTTTTGCCCTCAATAAAATTCATTGCCTAGCTCTCACGTCCAAAACCTACGAAGCCATGGATAAACCCGGTGATATCACAAAGGACGCGATCAAGTGATCTGAGTTTAGTTGTAGACTTGTTTGTATACGAGTGGATGTAAGTATGTACAGTTAGTGTGAGTTTGCACATGAACAGATTGTACCGTTGCTGCATCAAGATGAAAGGCATAAAGAAAAAGGAGAGGCCAGGCATTGCTTGATCATGATCGAAGGAGGGGACGTGAAAAACGCGCCAACACCCGTTTAGGTGGCGTGATCTCAAAAAAAAAAAAAAAAAATTGATCGAAGGAGGGGACAGATGCATTCAAGCAGCTAGGCAGGCGTACACAGTCACTGTTTGATCCAACCACAGCGGCATCTTTTCTTGCCGGGCCGGAGGAGAAAAAACATGTGCTGCTGTCTGACGTGGCAGCGATGGTACACAACTGATGATGTTCTTTCCAGGGTACGGTAGCATTGTACTGTTCAGTTACAGGATGCAATGTTCACAAAAATAGGTGTATTCTTAGGTAGAATGCAGAGTGAGCGGCTGAGCATCGCGCTGCTCTGTTACAAGCAGGGTTGTGTTGAAATCTGAAGTCGTTTAAGGTACACCATATATCTATTTCAGAATGTAGGTCGTTTTCATCTTGTACGAGCTAGTAAGCTTCTTCAATATTACTAGATTTAGATATATACTATACAAAATATATACATTATCAAAACATATTTCAGGGAAGAATGAGACTAATAATTAGATGTTAGTCTATATTTGTTTCTGTAATTGATTAAAGTTAGAGAAATTTGACTTAGAACAAAACTAAAAATGACCTACATTTTGGGACCACAGAGTAGATAATACTGTGTGCGTGGTTGCAAGCAGAGTCTTCAAGTGTGCCCCAAAAAACAGCAAACAATCCCACCACCAAATTAAAGATACCCTCTTTTTGCCAAAACGGAATAAAAATTGTATCTTGAATATTTCCGCCATTTCACTTAGTGAGAACACGTACATATAATGCTGGAGTACGTGTGGAAGCTCATTTAGCAACTCAATTAGCACTAGTTGTTATTGTTTACAGTTACACAATCTTAGATTCGATATCCAATGAATTACATATACAGAGACTATGTGGCCGGCCAGCTGTACTATTCTGAAACAAAATATAGTTGAAAGCAGAAAAGGGGCTGTACTAGATTATTCCCCACTTCCTTGTCCAATTCCCTCTGGATTAAACAATTACCCTTCTGATCAACTTCTTTCAGCGTCGCCAATAGTAGAGTACTCCAAAATCTCTATTTATATGGTCCCCAGAAAACCAGCAGAGATACTACTGCTCCTTCCACATAGCAGAGACCTTAACACACTTCCAAGACTTTCTTGTCCCAAATAGACAGATCCTAATACTATTTCATATTATAGTGTCCCCTACATACCGAAAAAAAATTTGTAAAATATTTCTTCTTCCATGGTCCCATAGCCATGAAGCTTAGTACAAAAGATTTGAGGAAATACTACTGATAAGCAAGTGTGCATGTACAGGTATCATATATATTGTCGTACGTATTTGACTGGACCTGATCCGCCGTTGTGCATTTTTATATATAATCAGGCCAATTGACTTCCAAATACATAAATATGCTCATATCAGAGAGTACATATCTGATAGATTTGGTATAAGGAAAAGAAGGAAAAGCGAGCAAATTTAAAATGACCATAAGATGGGCACCCCACTTTATCCCCTCTCCTGAACCATCCGTTTCATAGCGCAGCAGGGGGAATAATCAAACGGCAGCAAACCAATGGCGGCATGCATCTGCTGTCGTCTAGCTATACTATGTGAGCAATAACCAAATTAAATACAGTATAAATAAAAACATTGAAGAATATCGACCTATTTTCATTAAAAAGGAAGAACACTGAATGAGAAAGTGACTTGTCACAAACATGCATGAGTAGTCATCAAGACTACCATTATAGTATACTTTTGCGCAATGCATGCACCATGTGTACTGAAGATATATTGTAGATAAGCTAAGGTAGGTATAGGTGTAGTACACACATGAAATGAGCAAAGTGTAGCACAATCAAGGGTGGCATGCATGCAAGAAGCTTGTAACATGGCTATGGAAGAAAGCTGAGGTTATGTTTTTCTCTCACTCTCTCTCACACACACGAGGTCATCAGAGCCTTTGTTAGGATAATAATTGGATCTTGTTGGAAGCAATGACTTGATGCCGACCCAGAGAGATATGTAGGTGTGTGGGGGGGATGGGGATTGGGGAAAAAAGGCAAGCCATGTGCAATGACAACCACAAAAGGACATCACACTCTCAAAAAAAAAAAAAAAAAACATTGGCACCTTTTTTCTTCCTCTTCTAATAACTCGATCAGGAGATGAGATCATGCGCAAGAACACGACATGAGCTAGAGTGACCGAAACTCAACTCAACTGAGCTGAGCAATCTTTGTGTGTGGGTGTTATAGCGACGTGTTTACTGTGATGTACTTCGTGTTTCCTCTAAGCACACATCTCTCTGTGCATTACCACGCTGTCTGAGTCGCTTTCGGTTACTAGCAGCAGTAATTTGCATAATTGCAAAGCAGTCGATCAGTAGTACATGTCTAGTGTACGTGTTGTTGCTAGTGAATTGAATTGTGAAATTCTCATGAAAAGAAGGAACGATGGAAGGAGCTGGTAGCACAAGAAAATGGTAGCAACTGTACTACCACCAGGTTTATATATCGTGCATTACTAAATCATCAGAGTACAGAGAGACGAATAAAAGGTGGCAACTTGTTTCAGGGGAAAAAGGCTCCGTCTTTTACTGATTTTCTGAACGAGAAAAAAAAGAGCAAAATAAAGTGGTGGCATGCATGCCAAATGATGCGTCAAGCAAGCAGGCATGCACGCATGAACACCGTGCTTTAATTTGCATTGGGGCGATCAGAGAGATTCAGGGGAGTAGGCCAGGGTCAAATAATTCGCAGCGCGGAACATGCTACAACTACAACCTCTATTTTTTTTCTCATATAGTCATCCACTCATCCCTCTATTCCAAATTTCAAAATGTTTTTTTAACTCTTTTTAGGTTCGATACAACATGTTTAGATACAAACCTGTTTAGATCTCGACTGCTGAAAATTATCACTACGTTTAGATGCTAATTAGAAGGACCAAACATGGGCTGATTTTAAAACTAAATGCATATAAGAGGAGACTAATTGGTGGGATAAATCTCCTAATTAATCCATAATTAGTCCACTTTTATATTGTAGCACCATATGAGCTAATCATAGGCTAATTAGCTAGGATTAATAGATTCGTCTCAACAATTAGCTAGTCGCCAGTTACACAATTGTTTCAAAATTAATTCATGTTTGGTCCTTGTAATTAGCATCTAAACATAATGCTAATTTTTAGGATGATGGATCTAAACAGCTCTCTAAGTTTATGTTTAGAAAGAATTGCTCTACTGTTGATATTATCTGTATGACAGTTAGCAGCAGCATAGCACCGCAGCAGTGTTCTTGAATTCTGAAAATAATGTTCAGTTACTACTAGCTAGTACAATCCTACTATACCTAGCCGCATCCATGAACATTATCCTCTACGGCCGGCCTCCCTTGCTGCTTTATTATCTTTGCACTGATCAAAAGTTTTCTTCGTACCCTCTACCTTTATCTTTACCACTACCTTTTATATTTTTCGAGAAAATAAAAAGAGGTAGGAGAAAAGCACAGTAGCTTTATCCCTCTTCATCACATGATCCGTGATTTTGTTATTCCTTATAGTCATATATATATATATATATATTTATTTATGTATATACAGTAAGCTGGAGGACAACTACTTGTAGTAGCTAGGTAGCCAAGCCATGGTATCGTCTATCGAGTTCAGAGTACCAGATGGACACTGTGGAACAGCACGAGGTAGCATAGCAATAGCATGGCCTGGACTGCTGGACAGGTACATGATCGAATTGAAGAGAGATCAGTGTCCGTTCGTCCCGGCCAGTGTTCACTTTTCAGACAGCCGGGGAGAACCACTGACGCGCGCAGCTGGCATGCAAGCAAGCAGACACGCGCTACGGCCATGGCCATTGACGCATGCATACAGATGCAGTACAGCGGCTTCAGGCAGGCTTCCTTCCAGCACAAGCACGCAGCCGCGGCGTCCTACCCAATGCTGCTGCTGGGCTGCTGGCCTGCCGCTGGCTTGGCTGCCAGCCATTACAGGTACAGGGCCGCGACCGCGACGACGTTCTTTGACGTTTCAGACTTTCAGGCACGAGGATTCAGGAAGAAATGGCAATGGGGCACTTTGCATTTGGAGAGCACGCACTGCCCTCACTGCCCTGCCGTCCCTCGGCAGGCCGGCCGGCCGCCACCAGACCGCGAAAGGTGCTCATAAATGGCGACGCTCCTGGAGGCCGGCTGTGGACGAACGAACACGAGCCCTACCAACCGGCAGTAAAAAGGCCGGGGCCATTTTGATCAAAACGAAAAAACGAAACGAATGGGTTTGGTTGGTAGTATGCCCACAGCCTGAAGAAATGATATAGATGTCCATGCATGGCCAGGAGTAGATCCAAGCTTTCGATCCGGTATAAATTAGGTACGTCGTCGTCGTCGTTTCCTGGCCCATTTCTAGTGAGTATAGTATACTAGTAATGTCGTTGCAGACAACGATCGATCGAGCGAGCCAAACGATGTTTCAAATTATGCATGCATGGCGTTTGAAGCAGTGTGTTGTCCAATGTGGGCACATTTCCGATCAACGGCCAGTGGTTCTTCTGCCAAAGGTATTTATTTATTTTGAACAAAAGTAAATACTATGTAATTTGTATCTGGTTGTGATAAACTTTTTTTAACTACGGTATACATGTGACTTTTAAACTGTTTTTTAACCGACTTTTAAACTTTTGATATCTTACCGTGCATGGCATGGGTGCATGGTGTTGGGAGAAAATAGGCATTCGGTGGAACAATAATCTCATCATATATCCAAGGGTGGCACATGCAAGATAACAAGAAAAACATTCCATTCTTCATGGAACCGGTGGTCATTGCAGCTTGTGAGATATGGAAACTTTGAAATGATCGAGTGTTCAACAATGGTCATGTCCTCGTTGACATCTGATTTAGGAATTGTGATAAAAACCAAGTCACTGTTTCAAGGACGATCTTATATCAGCTTTCTGCTTCTGGCTTGATGCTTTTCAATTAATAATGTTGTAACCCCTCTTGTAACTCTGATAATATTTTTTTAGGATTTAAGGGGTCCATGTACATGACATACTCCCTCATCCTAAAGTATAGTGTATTTTCATTTGTTTCAAAGTCAATCCATCTTAAGTTTTACCAAATTTATATAAAAAAGAGAGCAGTAGTATTCTTTTGACAATATATAACCTCGATTAGAATTATTATGGAGTATATCTCGTAAAAATTAATAAATATGTTTGAAATTATAGTAGTTTGACTTTTTTAACCCTATCTTTGACCACTTGTCTTATTCACACATTTATGTAAAATATTATTTCTTTTGTCAAAGCTTGCTTTACTAACAAATATAGTTCATAGATTTGACTATGCTTGCCTAGTTTTTTTTTGTGAATAAGATAAATGGTCAAATTTCTGGTAAAAAAAGTGAAATGATCTGTAATTTAAAACGGCCGGACTAATATATTTCTTCATAAGTCAAAGATGAGATGACTTGACTTGCCACGACAAATGGAAATACGCTTAACAGTGACTTGGGTGTTACGTAGGCAAACAAAATGAGTATTTTTACTGAAAAGCACCATACAAATCATTTTGAGGCTACTCCCTCCGGCCCCAAAGTTTGTCACGGATTAAATCTTGCCATCTTATTCGATGCTTCGTCTTATTTAAATTTTTGCACAAATATAATTTATTTTGTTAACTTTATTTTATCAATGAAGATACTTGAATATTGATTAATTTATTTTATGATTTGCATAAATATTTTGAATAAGCGGATGGTCAAACATGAAGTTCAAAAGTCAAAAAGAACTCCATGGGACGGATATATAATTTAGTTATGGTAGGAGACAATAATTACCAAATACAAATGAAAAAGTGGTATAGTAGTGGGTAATGGCAGGACAATAATTACCAAATACATCCATGGTGGAGCATCTAGAGGGGCCAGCTAGCCTTCCTGCCACCGAAGGAGAGGATATGCTTCATGGCACTGTAGGCGCATTTGAATGCAGTGTTTTTTTTTCTTTCTTTTCCTCCATCTCAAATTATAAATCGCTGACTTTTTTTTTTGGCCAAGTTTGACCATTCGCCTTATTCAAAAAACAGCAAATATAGTCAAATTTAAGTCATTCTTTATGAACTTTTATTAATAAAGAAAGTCACAATAAAAAGAAGTGATATTTTATACAAATTTTTAAATAAGGCGAGGTGATCGGCGTTAAAAAAAAAGTCAAACGACATATAATTTAGGATGGAGGGAGGATTTACTTCTTGCAGTGCAGCAGTGGCAGTACGTGGGTAACGCAAACCCGTACGTACGACTACATAGGAGTATAGTAGTCGTGCAGAGTATAAAAGCGGAGCCACGTACGTAACGTACGTACATACTACAGTGGCTGTCTGGCGGGCCGGCTCCGGCTGCTTTGGAATCTGATCCATTCCGGGTGCGCAAGCGTCTGGAGAGACAGACACGCGGGGCCGATGCCGAACGTACCGTACGCCCCGCAGGGGAACGGGACGGGGTGTTGCTGTTGCCAACTGGGCAAGCTAGGCACGGTAGCGAGGTGCGGCGAATGCCATCGGCTCGGCTTTTTTGCCGTGTGTTTGACCGGTGGATGTGGACGGGGACTCGACTCTGGCCTGGCCGTGTCCTGCTGCCTCACCCCACCCGACCCGACCCATGGACGGACGGAACGGACACGGACACGGACGGTTCGCGGCGCGCCCGGCCTCCCAACCCCTGCGCGGGTGAAATCAAAGTGAAAGAAACTGACTGCCGCCTTCACAAATGCGATGCGACCCCGAGTAGCATCGCATCCGCCGCCGGCAAGGCCCGGGCCGAGGCAGGCACGTCTGGACAGCGACGAACGCATCGCATCAGCCGTCAGATCAGATCGCGCGGCGGCGGCGACCCCCATCCATCCTCGCCCGGCACAGCACGGGCGCATCGCTCGCACGGCTCCCAGTGGGGAACACGCCTACTAGCCGCTGGTGTAGCTTGTCTCGTGCTGGCCCTGACACTGTCACTACGCCACTACAGTAGTTCGTAGATCAGCAGCCCAGCCGCCGCCCCCGGTGGCCATTGCCCATTGCCCAACCGGCACCAGCCCACACAGTAGCCGGCCTCGTGCCGCGCACCTGCTGCCCGCCCAGCCACCCCAAGCTTCCTTCCTTCCCTTTTCCTCCCTCCCGCCCTCATAAAATCTCGCCTCGCCTCCCTCGCCTGTCAGTCATCCCTAGTCGCCACCCACCACCACCACCAGTCCACCGTCGCTGCCGGCAGTCATCAGTCAGTCAGTCCACTCCCTCCCTCACGTCCCTCCCTCCCGTCCCCCCCGCGCCCCAAAAACCTCCCCGCTCCGCCGAGGCTCGATCACCCCGCGCGCCGCCCTCGCCGCGCCAGATCTGAGTCTGACGACAACGGACGGACCCCACCACCGCCGCCGCATCGCCGATCACTAACTCTCCTCATTCTCACTCCCACCACCACCACCACCACCACTCGGATCACTTCATTCCTACCCGCTAGCGCCGCCACCAATCACCCGACCTCCAAATTCCGCCCGTGCACGTCGAAACCCGCCGCCGGAGGCGGCAATGCGCGGCGCATCGGCCGAGGGAACGTGGTACTAAGGACCGCGCGCGACGATGGAGGTGGAGGCCGTGGCCTGCGCCGGCACCGGCGCCACCGGCGGAGTCAAGCGGGGCCGAGCCAAAGGCGCGGACACGGAGCCGGAGGCCAACAAGCGCCGCGCGGTGGCGCTGGGTGTGGCCGTGCATCCGCCGCCCGGCGGAACCGGAACCGGAACCGCGGTGGCGGCGCCATGGGCGCAGCATCAGCACCCGGCGTCGCGGATCTACCGCGTGTCGCGAGCGTCGGGGAAAGGACCGCCACAGCAAGGTGTACACGGCGAAAGGCATCCGGGACCGCCGCGTCCGCCTCTCGGTCGCCACCGCCATCCAGTTCTACGACCTGCAGGACCGACTCGGGTATGACCAGCCCAGCAAGGCTATCGAGTGGCTCATCAGGGCTGCTGCCGACGCCATCGACAAGCTTCCCTCTCTTGACGCCGCCGCGGGGTTTCCCTCGCACCCCGGCATCAGCCGCTGCCAAGGAGCACCGTCACCACGTCACGCCTGGTGGTGACGACAACGACGACGAGGACGACGAACAGCAGCACCACAACCAGCAGCAGCAGCAGCAGCAGCTCACGAGGTCTGGATGTAGTAGCACGTCCGAGACTAGCAAGGGCTCCGTGCTCTCGCTCTCTCGCTCCGAGAGCCGGGTCAAGGCGAGGGAGCGAGCCAGGGAGCGGAGCGCCGTTGCCAAGGACAAGGACCCCGCCGCTGCCGCCGGGGCGAACGGTGCCACGGCTAGGCGCGCCGCGGCGGCGCAGGCGGCATCCTTCACTGAGCTGCTCACGGGGATGGCTGCGGCCAACGCCGCCACCGCCCCTGCGGAAAACAAGCATCACCAGCAGTCGTCGGTGTCGTGGGGGCAGCCGACACCGACGACTGTCTCCGCCGCTACCACCGACTACATCGGGTTCGCGCAGCCACGGAAGGGTGGGGGACACGCGGTGGCGCACGCCTACGCCTCCCCTGCTCCCCACCTCGGCAACATTGCGTCCATAGCCATGGCTCCGGCGCAGCACTTTGGCTTGGCCAGTGGTGCCGTCACCGTCGCCTCTGGCGGCGGCGAGACGCACGCCGCCGAGATGACGCACTTCTCGTTCTTGCAGGACCATTTCATGCCCGTCCACGCGGCGCCGGCGCCGGCGTCGGCTACCGCCGGAGAATACAACCTCAACATCTCCATGTCCTCGGGTCTTACGGGTGTCAACAGTAGGGGGACCCTTCAGTCCAATTCGCAGCCGCACATCTCCGGCCACCACCACCACCACCAACAGCTCCAGAGGCTGTCTACTCCACTGGACGCTCCCAACATACCCTTCCTGTTCAACCCGGCCGCCCTGTTCAGCCCGGCCGCCGCCGCGCCCACAACGGCTGAGGGCCAGTTCGCCTCGTTCCAGCTCTGGAACGGGTTCCAGCACGCAGACATGAAGGAGAAGGGCAAGAACTGATTGACACCTGCCCAGCGCTGTGCAGTGCTATCTGGATGGTAAGCTGTTCATCGACTCTCAACCTTTCTTTGCTTTTTTGGATGCTTGTGTGTTGGGGCCTTAATTTAATGCTACGATGCCTGCCATTTGCCAATTTCATATGATTATCGCTCCCTTTTGGTGGAACTCGAGGTGCCTTGTGTCCCCAAATCCCATAAAACTCTCGGCTGGTTCTTGGCAATTGACGAGTGTCAAGGCTTTAGTGGGAGCATTCGGCCCAGCTTTACAAATTAGAACAGGTGTCATTTCACTACTCACCAGAGAGGGATCTGGTTTGGTGTTCTGTTCCACCCATCAGCCATTTCATAGGAGACAGGCCAATCACATGGTTTCTGTTTGCCCGGCACTGGATTTTTAATGCCTTAATTTGTAGTAAGCCCAGGCTACGTTGTAGTAGTATTGCATGAACAGGATCTGTTGTACTATGAATCTATGATCAAATGCATAAACACAAGAACTGTATAAATAATAATAAAAAACCAACATAGCACTGTTATATTGTTTCAACACATCTCCAAATGGTCTTTTGCTTGGTTCAGATACAGTCAGTGACATAGTTTAATGTTTGTTTTCCCATGTTTTCTTTGTCAGCACATACTAAAAATTATTACAACAACAGCTGTTCTCCAAAATAAACTTCAGATTGAAAATCTAAGCATTCAGAGAGTAATCCTGTTATGGTGCTTGGTGTTTTGGCTGTACTTCTCAGAACAAAGTTGAAAGTTGTGCGTTTCAAAAATCTAAGTTCCTAGTAGCTACCTATGCAACTGCATAACTCTAGCGTGAAATATCTTTGAAACAATATAAATACCAAGCTATCATTGTCATACAGGCTAACATAGTTTTCAAAAGATCTTTCCAAGGTTCAGATAGAGGCGATGGCATAATTGACCTGTTCCTTCACTATGCTCTTCGAGCAGTGCAAGATTTGTGCAAGGTCTGAGTAAATATGCAACAAAGCTTTGCAGAAAATGACTCTAATTCATGTTGTAAAATGCTATGGTTTTTTTTTTTTTTCAAAGGGAATAAGCTATGGTTTTTGGCATATTTGGTCTTTGGGCAAAGTTGGAGTTTCCAGTCAAATAAGCTGCTTGTTTTGTTAGAACCACACACTTTACCTGTGCCACTGCAAACATTGCCCCTATGAAGTGAATGACACTTGGGTCCCTCTGAATCTATGAATTGTGAGTCCAATGGCAAATTTAGGAAGCCCAATGTTTGCAGTGGTAAGAATCCAAGTGGCTCGTCTTCTTACAGGAGATAAATGCAATGTAGTTCAGAATAGGTATGCCACTTGTTGGCTCCTGGAAAAATGCATTTCGAATAGATAATTTAATATTTAGCTCCCAAAAGGCATGTTATTACTAGAGAGTTTACAGTATATTTTTCCTTTTCTCTCAGTATCTGTAAAATGCCAATCACAATCCTCTGTTACATCATGAATCTCACTTATTTAACAAATACTCTTCAACACAGAACAGAGCTTGCCTTCAAAAAAAAAACACAGAACAGAGCTAGAATCTTTCTGGTTCAAACTTGAAAGACATAATGTGACCATATTAAGATTACAGGGTCAAAAGCATAGATTTGGTACTTGCTAAAGAAAAGGCATTTCATAATTCATACCCATAGTGAAGCATTTTATTTCTCATCTGATTGTTTTGGTGCATGGCTATTGGCTATTGGAGTTTCATCTACCAGTCTGGGTTTAGAAATTGTTGGCTAAGTCCCTGTCCTCAATAATAGAGATGGACCACAAGGGGCATGTGCAATTTATGTTCTCTGAATTTCTGATTGATTGTTGTATCAACAGTGATAAGTGGGGATGGTAAGTTGTTTCCAATGAAAACAAAGTAAGAGTATTCCCTTCCTTTATGAAAACAGACCAATAAAATGTCAACACCTATATTATAGGAAAATTTACTTGTACGTTTATTGATGTTCTGAAAAACTAGGTATTGTTACCTTTTGAAAAAAAAGGTATCCTTGTGTTTGTCTTGTCTTGGGAGTCTGCATAAATAACTATGGTTTATTTGCTCAAGAAAATGCCATATTGAGATAAAAAGCGCTAGGCTAGGCACTAGCCACTAGGTGGTGTTTAGAGGCTAGGTCAGAGGATGACATCTAAAGCCTAGGTATGCATTTTTATTGTAACAGTCCTCTAACAAAACAAGGCACCTGTCTTGGTTGAAGGATGGACAGTTCACTATGATCTTCTTTCACTATTTTCAAGACTTGATTACCATCAAGTATTTTCTGGGTGAACTACAAGTGGTCAAGTGCTAGTCTTTAGTTATGAAACTTGCACGAAATATGTATCAATCATTGTTGTTCTATTGCATATTAAAAGATCTTTCATATGATATATTCCGTATTTTTTCCACAAACCATAACTTCTAGCCTCGATTACACATGTGTGAGTATTCTTTAGTTTTTAGCTAGCACATGCATAAATTAGTTCAAAAATGTTTCAAAAAGACTAGTTTTGTTTAACTAAATCGATCCGTTGTTGTTTCAAAAATGAAGAAACAAGGACAATTGCTTTGTGTTCTTCTGTCTGACAAGAAAAGCATATAAATAATCCAATAGCAAAGGATTTTTTTTGCTGTTTTACTTGAGCGCATCCTGAACAGATTACTTATCCCCAATAGTTTTGTTTAAGTAAATAGATCCTTTATTATTTCAAAAATTAAGAAACAAGGACAATTGCTTTGTGTTCTTTTTTTTTCCCACTTTGCTTTGTGTTCTTTTGTCTGACAAGAAATAAATAATCCAAAAGCAAAGGATTGGGCTGTTGCACAGTATTACTTGCTGTTGTACCTGAGGGCATCTTGAACAGATCACTTATCCCCAATACCAAAAACATGAAATATAAGGAATTGTGGTTGCACCAACAAATTACTCTACTATCCCCAATACCTCAAAATCCCTCACCCCCCCCTCTCGAAATGTAGGAGATCCACCCTCTCTCCCATATCCACTTAAAATGGTATTGGTAATATTTTTAAAGAAGAAAAAGCTACACTAATAGGAGATCACCTATATAGACTTTTAGGAGATGAAGGACCAGTAATCTGTTGGAGATTCTCTATCAGTTATTATTAAGTTATTATTATAGCTGTGTTAATACTTTCTTAAGGTCTCTTTTCGAAAGGAATACAAGCTGAATATTTAATAACATATTTCTTTGTTTAGGAAAATTAATAATGTATTTCTAGAGTCCTACTATCTATGGGGTTTGGGTTATTCATATATGATCATCACTTTTTCTTATTTTTCTGATATGAGGATGTCCTTGTCAAAACTGAACACTATAATTTTTAATTTATAGAACTGTTTCTTATTGTTGTTGTTTCTGCCCTGTAGTGTTTTATTTACTGTGCCTGTTAAGATATGGATAGAGAAATTAAATAAAGGACACTGCTACACATGTATTAGTTATGCTATCATGAATAGGTTGAACTAATCTTGTTGGAATCACTTATAATAGCAGAACCTTATAGCTTATATATGTTTTTCTTTAATGATGCCATTGAGATTCTAAAGTATGCTAAGTTGCTAAGCCCTAGGTATCACTGAATTTAGTTGCCCCACCTTATTTCTGGAAACCTTTAAGTGGAGACTTTATCATGCAAAGCTAAGCACTTTGAATAATTAAATTATCCTACATATAGGCTTGTTTACCTTGAGTTCTGGCATACCACGAATGGTAGAGGCTGGAACTTATGTTCCCTTATTTTTTAAAAAAAAATATGTCATCAAAATAAGGTCTACTGGTCGACCTACTAATAATATTTTTATTTCTTTCTCCTTTTTTTTAATCTTAAGTATAACTATGAGCACAATATTTTACCTGGCTTACAAGTTTTGTAAATTTGAATAACCTTTATGAATTATTGACAAAATGACAAGCTTAGCTTTTAGGGGTTGCTGGCTCTGTGCAAAATAAGAAAACTTGGATCTGCCTCAATTAAATTGCATAAGCTCATAGGATGTTAATCTTGAATGGCTCTGCATTCTTTGCTTTGAAGTTTCTTATGGCAATCAGATTCGACCTTGCCAATAAAGTTGGCCATCATGCATTGTAATGTCTAGTGTTTTTGCCTTCCTACAACTGTCCTTTGTTTCCATTTTGTAGCCTTACATAGTATGACACTATAACATACAATTTACTTGCTAGAATCTCTGCCTGAAGGTCTTGTGGTTTACTACACTCTGGACTCTTGTTTTTTTTTTAACATAATTGAATGCATATAAAGCTACATGGAATTGTACCCCCATTGTTATCCTCAATATTTATCCTGACTAATGAAATGAAGCTTGAATTTGATTATGCATAGAATAATCCTGGAGTCATGTCACCGGTGGCTATTTGACATCTATTGCATGCACCTCAAGAAAGGGGGTTCTTATGGTCAACTTTTATTCGCGGGGAGTTTTGACATGCTAACAGAATCTTCTTGGGAGGGTTGATCAAGTGAGGAATATAATGGGCTATTTGGCCTGCTAAAATGACCTGGAATGAAAGTGTTATACTGTACTAATTATTTCTGACGGACTGACCATACTGTCTGGTTTGAACTAAAAATAGAAGTCATATACATGAAGTGTTGTTACTCTGCCCTATTTGTCAGCCTTGCAAACTATTTAGAGTGGCAGGAAAGTCATATGCATAATGTATTGTTTGTTGAAAATAATAAATCATCAGGCTTGGCCAGTTCATCGCATGAATTGAAGCAATGAACACAAGGCGTGCTTTTCCTTTTTATCTGACACGAATTATCATTGTTGACATTTTGCAGGATGAGAAGGCATCAAATAATTGCAACCTGTCCCAGCAAGCACCATTCATTGGTTGAAGCTGCCATAAGTGCGCTGGGGATGATTCCCCGAAATCTTGGAAGCAGATCATTCTTCAGACATCTACTCTGGTCATCACTCAAGAACCTCACCGTCCTTACTACTCTGACAACCTTCTGCACTTCTCTTTCCACCTGCTGTTGTATTCATTTCCTGGAGGTGAGATTTGGAGCATGATTTGCCAGAGTGCCCTGTCAGAAAGCCAATGTAATCCTTCCCACTCTAAACTTTGCCAATGGATGGATTCGATTCGGCCCCTTGATCAGCTTTTTCGAGTTTCAGGGATCAGTTATCCCCTGCCATTTTTATGGTTCTCGGTTGTGTGTTGTACGAGAAGTGAGAGGACTCCATGCATGAAATGAAGTCATATGTGGGCAAGTTTGTGCCCCTGTTGTGTGTGCTAAATACTGGCATAATGGGAGTCCCAGATGTAAATTTATTTATTTTCTTTTTTGAGTGATTATTTCATATTGCTCCCTGATTTCTGAAAAGCTTGCAACTTGTGGTCGACACATGCTGGCTATATGCGGAACGAGATTCAGGAACTTGAATGCGGAACGACATGTGCTCAACTGACTGAATTCTGAACATTGAGTGTAACAGCAGTCCTGGATTGCAGAGGACAGTCTCTGCTTTACAATTCGTCAATCTGAGCTGCTTGTGATGAATGTTCTTAATTAATCAATTATTTGACGCCATAGATGTGTCTTCGACAAGATCTGAAGCTGTTTGAAAGCTGGATTATTCAGTGAACAGTACCTTGTTAGGTGTGGTTTGCTGTAGCAGTCAGATAAAGCAGCTGGTGCGTTCTAACCAGGCTTAGAGGCGTGGCGGCACGGGTCACTGGATCGGCGCGCTTTTATCAAAGAGCTTGCAGGAGTACCTAATTCTGTGTGCCTTTGATGACATGCTTGCAGGTTGCAGGACACCAAGTCAAACCCAACAGGAGTTGAAAAGGATGGTCAACTGTCAAGGCATCTACCATTTGGAACTGGAGCAGGCTCCTCCGAACACGGTATTTTACTTTTTGTCATGTTACTATTACAGTTGGTAACAAGTCAAAAGAAATAAAAAATAATCCAGAGATCAATCTGTCATTATTTATAGTAGCCGCACTATGGTCTATGTATAGTATGTACAATGTTAAAGCTAGCGATAGTTGAATCTGTATGTTCTGCTGAAGTGAACGTATCAGCCTAGCTGAGTGTTTCAGAAAAGGAACACTCAGAGGTGTGTGCCTCCATTGAAAGAGCACTAGCTGAGGTTGGAGTGAATAACTTCACTTCTAATGCTTCTAGCCTTCAACTGGTGGTTAGTCTTGGTCAGAAAGATGGATCTCTTTTTTCCATTTGGAGTCAGGTTATAGCCAACAACTTCTTGGAACTCAAGATTTCAGACTAGATGGTCTTCAGCTACGAACAAAGTTCATCTATGGATGCTCCCTTGATGCATGGCTAATAAAATAGATTGATGATACTGGCCTGCCAAACAAGGAAAACAATTAACTGGCGAGCAAGGTTTTTGTAAGGTAGTAAGGAACAAAATAACAATATTTTCTTCTGATTACTGGCTTAAAAACTGGGCAATAGTTATAGTAACAGTTCATTTATTTCCTGCACAATGTAGAAGCTATCAGATGTCTAATTTCAGATGTCACTTGATCTCAGCACTCCTAAACAAAAGAAAACTGCTGCTTTACCTCACTTCTAAATCTTTGGGGATGAATCATATTCCATAGCTGCCTCGGATGCTGGCGACGAGAATGAGTCATAGGAGGACGCTCTAGCATCGATTAGCATGGAAATAACTTCTCTCATGCTAGGCCTATCAAATGGTGACTCATTGGTGCAGAACAACGCAATTTTTAGCACCAGAGACATTTCTTCCACGACTCTCCTTGAGGTCAGGTCCAGCCTGCTATCAAACACTTCTGTATTTGGCATCATTTTGTTCATCATTCGCCTCACCAAATTCACAAGATCTCCTCCTTTCTCAAGAGGCTGAATTGAGATTGCCCAGTCAGTAGTTCCAACAAAACTACCCCAAAACTATAAACATCACACTTCTCAGTAACCTTCATGGTGAAGGCGTACTCTGCAGAGGACAAAACACACACATGATTAGTAGCCATAGACATTGCTTAACAAACTAGTTTATTGCTGGAAAGAACAGCTTAGTAAACTATGATGTGTGCATGCTGCAACTCCAAGGTAGAGTCTATGCAGAACTCCTAACAGAGTGGTTTAGTAACAGATCTAACCTGGAGCAATGTAGCCATATGAACCAGCAACAGCAGACATTGATCTAGAGTTGGAAATGTCAATAAGTTTGGCCAAACCAAAGTCCCCACATGAGCCTCCATCATCTCATCAAGCAATATGTTGTTCGATTTGATATCACGGTGAATGACCTGTGGCTTGCAGTCGCTGTGAAGATACCGCAAGCCCTCTCGCAGCACCCAGAGCAATCCCGTAACGTGTGTCCCAGTCCAGTAGATAGGCATCCTTGCTGCCATGAAGCAGTTCTCCCAGGCTACCATTTGCCATGTACTCATACAGGATAAGATTTGAGTCCTGGTGGGAGCAGAAGCCGTGAGAGCTTGACAATGTTTGCGGTGCCTGACATTTGAAAGTGTAGTTACCTCAGCTCGAAGCTTCTGTCAATGTTCGAACCTTCTCCTTGGGCCTTGAGTTTCTTGACTGCTATTTTTCGGCCATCAGGCATCACAGCCTTGTAAACTGTACCACAAGCACCTCTTCCAATCACAGCACTCTCTGAAAAGTCCTCGGTTGCTTTCATAAGTTCCTGATAGGTCACTCGTTCCTTCAGGCAGTAGTGGGGACCAGAAAACCCAGTCTTGCGCTCTTCACTTGATACAAGCTCTGGAATCTTGGCTCTTAAGGCCCAGCAAACAACTGCGATCAGCACCAATGAAACCAAAGCAATGACAATGGAGGCAATGCTGATAATCTTCTCCCTGAGAGACCGCTTCTTCTGAGCTGCTGCTTCCTTGCTTGAATAAGACGATCCTGATGAACCTGGACATGCTTTGCCCTTGATACCACACAGGCCATTGTTACCAAGGAAGTTGCTGCTGTCCAAGTGCTCGAACAGAGGGGTGCTGGGAAGTGGCCCAACGAGCTTGTTGTAAGACAGGTTGCACTCCAACAGGCTTGAAAGGTCACTGAATGAGGACGGAACTTGACCTTCAAGCTCATTGTTGTCCAAATACAGATACTGCAGCATGTGCAAATTCCCTAGCTGCGTCGGTATCTCACCAGACAACATGTTGTGACTGACATTTAGGGCAATCTGAAGGGCAGCGAGCTCACCAAGCTCAACCGGGACATGACCAGACAGACGGTTGCCTCCCATCTCCAGTTCTATGAGCCTTGAGAGTCCTCCAAAACTGCTTGGAATGGTTCCATTCAGACTGTTGTCAGACAACTTGAGCAGCTCCAGGTTTCCCAGCCCACCAATTTCTGTAGGAATCACTCCAGTAAGTGAGTTTCTACTAAGGTCAAGCCTTTGAAGCTTTTACACTTGGCTAGCTCTGGGGGATTGGTCCCATGAGCTGGTTCGACGAAATGTTGAAGGCAACAAGCTCCGTCAGGTTGCCAATTGCAGCAGGGATCTGTCCAACAAAGAAGTTGCTGGACAGAATTAACCGCTCGATGCTCCTGAACTTGCCGATCTCAGGCGGTATCGGACCAGAGAACCGGTTCTGGTTCATTTCAAGCGATGTCAAGTTCTGTAGCAGCGACAGTTCGACGGGGAGGCTCCCAGTCAGCATGTTTCCCCCCAACCGGAGCTGTGTCAGAGTCCTGCAAGTCTTCACTCCTTGAGGGATGTTGCCGGTGAGGTGGTTCGATCCGAGGCTCAAGAACATGAGCTTCTGGTACTTGCAGAGGTGAGGAGGGATGCTCCCGGTGAGCTGGTTGTCTGACAAGTCCAGCACCGAGAGGTTGCTATTGGCTCCCAACAATGGAGGAATGGCACCATGGAGTTGGTTGTCAAAGAGTTCCAAGTACTCCAACCCACTGAGGTTCTGAAACACCATTGGGATTGTGCCGGTGAGGTTGTTGATTGACAGGTCGATCCTTCTTATGCTGCTCAGCTGGCCGAGCTCCGGTGGGATGGTACCTTGCAGACGGTTCTCGAAGAGGTAGAGTAGCCGGAGCGTGGATATCCGGCCGAGCTCGGTGGGGATGACGCCAGTGAGCTTGTTCTCCGAGAGGTCAATCTCCAGGACACTCTGCAGGTTTCCCAGCTCTGGCGGGATGGTGCCGTCGAGCTGGTTCCGGTAAATGTAGAGCTTTAAGAGCGACGGCAGCGCCGCGAGCTCCCTGGGCACGCCGCCGGTGAAGGCGTTGTCGTTGAGGGCGAGCATCTGAAGGTTGGTGCACTCGCCGAGCTCCGGCGGCACCTCGCCAGAGAGGGTGTTCTGCCAGAGTATCAATGTGGTGAGGTTCTTGAGGCGGGAGAGCTCCCTCGGAAGCTCCCCGGCGAGGTTGTTCTGCGCGAGGCCGAGCACCTCGAGGCTGGCGCACTCGGTGAGGTCGACGGGGATGGGGCCGGAGAGCTGGTTGAGCCCGGCGCGGATGACGCGCAGCCGCTGGAGCGCGGAGACGGAGGGCGGGATCCTCCCGGTGAGGTTGTTGCTGTAGATTTCGAGCTCCTCGAGCGCGGTGAGGTTGCCGATGGCGGGCGGGATGTCCCCGAACAGCAGATTCTCGCTGAGGAAGAGGCGGCGGAGCGCCGGGAGCGCGCAGAGGTCCGGCGGGACCGCGCCGTGGAGCGCGTTGGTGCTGAGGTCGAGGACCTCGAGCGCGGCGCAGGCGGCGAGGCCCGACGGGATGGGGCCTCTGAGCGCGTTCTTGGAGACGTTGAGGACGGCGAGGCGCGGGAGCGCGCAGACGGCGGCGGAGAGGCCGCCCTGCAGGTTGAGGCCGTGGAGCGTGACCCCGGTCACCTCGCCGGCCGCGGAGCAGGCAATGCCGGCCCACCCGCACGGGCCCGCGCCCGCGCTGTCCCAGGTCGAGAGACGGCCGTCGACGTCCCCAGCGCACGCTTGAACTCCAGCAGCGCCGCCGCGACACCCTCCACATCCACATCCGCCGCCGCCGCCGAGTTGAGATTGACAAGAGCCAAGAAGAGGACCGCTGTCGGGAGCAAGGATCGCGGCACGCCCGCCGCCATTGCCGCCGCGCGCATTCTAATCTGAGCAAGAAGCGGAGCCCGGGCCAGCAGCTGGAGCGAGAGCGCAGAACTATGAGAGCGGCGAGGAGCAGAGTGCCATGGACAGACAGACAGGACAGAGGTAGCGGCAACCGAGGAAGCTAGCCGTCGTCTCGTCCCTCCCTCCACCACCCAGTAGCAGTATCCACTAGGAGGACGGACAGCGCGGCATACGCGGGCGAGGTGGGTGACACTGGTCGCGCAACAGGGCGGCGCGGCGCGGGGGTGGTGGTGGTGGTGGAGGACTGCTGGTGGTGGTGGCCGCGAGTGAGTGGCACTGTGGGGAGCGGCAGGGAGAAGGGATCAAGAAGCTTTATGGGGGCGAGCACTGTGGAGGACAGGACAAGCTCGCGCCCGGCCGCGCCGGTGGTCAACACCGCGGGGGACGGCATGCATTGACGCCAAGCGCTGGCATTTCGTCGAGCAGTGCTGGGGCGTGGCGGACGGGGGTGGTTGAGTGGTGAGGACGCCTGGACGGGCCCAGCTGTCAGACACACGGGTGGCGGGGCTCGTAGTGTGTTCGTGTGGGTTACGGCTACTCGTCGCCGAAAGCCAGCTTTTGCGATCCGTGATCGAGTCGAGGTAGGAAAAAAGCGGACAACGCTTTTGGGCTGTTTGTTCTTCAATTCAACATGCTCATCTGTATGGCGAGTGAAAAAATTGCAACACCATTTTCTTTCATAAATAGAAGAACACATCTACACAGATAAAAAAAAAAAAAAAAACCTATGTGGTATCCAAGTTTTGGACAGATGGTCACAATCCTTTAATTTAGTGTTGATTGGATTTTACTCTCAAACGGCAATGGTTGGTCATGGCTCACTTGAATTGAATTAAAATAGAGCGTAATAAGGTGATGGCATTGGTGGTGCATATCGGGTGAAAATGTGTTCATTTTTTGTTTGTTTTGGAAAAATAGATTCAAACTCACTTAAAACCTTCCACTAATACAAATACACGTAGCTCTCTCCTACACTGAAAAAAAATACTTCTGCGATGTTCAGGTTTTGGACAGATGGTCACAATCCTTTAGAGATGATTGGAATTTACTCTTAAACCATAGATGATATGTACGCATCGTAAATTCTTTTTTAGACTGTGATGGTTTGGTGATAGCATAGGTAGAATTAAAAACAAAGTGTAATAAGGCGATGGCGTTGGGGTGCATATCAGGTGAAAATGTGTTAGTTTTTTTCTAGAAAATTAGATTCAAAATCACTTAAAAATATCTCTTCAAGTTTCAAAAAGTTTGTTCATTTTTCTAAATTTATATAGCCCCAAATTTTCATTCCGTGCATTTTTTTAAAAAAATGAGTTTTGGTCTCAACTTTTGTGATGCAATACACATCGTTCTGTGAATGAATCGTAAATGTCACGGTACAAATTGTTTCTAAACTTCAAAGTATGTTTTGAGTGACTCTGCGCCGTTTCTCAAATTTCGTTGCACTTCACCTGAGATCCGTGTGAGCCTGAGGGGAGGTATAGGTGGTTGGAGTGGGAATGAAACTGGTGGCAAGGCCATAGCACATCACATGGAGACTAACTATGCAGCCGGTTGGTTAGAGATGAACTGGGGTTGTATGTACGGGTGAGAGGTGGTTGAGATTTCATCATAAGGTACAAGGTAGATATAATTACTCACTATAACTTCAATCTAAACCAAACTAAACCTTGCCTTAGATTATTATCATTTTAATTAGAGAATCATGACTGATCTCCATAATTTTTCTTGCATATGTGAAGCAAAGTAAGTTTACACATCATGTATAGATAGCTTAAATGGCTATTTAGCAGGGGCGAAGCTACCTATACAATTGGGGGTGTAAATGCACCACCCAAAAAATACAAAAACAATGATTCTGTTCAAAATTTTACCATATATGCATATGGAAGATGTTTATGCACCTACAAGCTAAATGCACCACCCTCTAATCCGCTCTAGCTTCGCCACTGCTATTTAGCCCGTTTACACATCATTTAAACACTGCATCAGCTGGATGTCGTTTCTATTTAGTTGGTTATTTACCCCGTTTAAACGCTTGTGTAGGCAAGAATACATGATCACATAGTAACCAATATGATTTTGGTCAAATTTCCGGTACATGCCTTTGTTCACTTGTACTATTGAAACGTACTAGATACCAGAAGTTGGCCGCAGAGATGGGTTCATTATGATTTATATAGTAACGGCATCAGTCGGAGCCATATTTTATGGTCAACAATATGTGTCCCGTACTTTAAAGTGCAACTTGTCAATTAACTTTGGTTGATTTAAACAGGTAATAATAGAGCCTGTCATTTCAAAGCCCTTATAGCAGCTCGCTCTCTAGCTTATTAGGTAGGTTCCCTGTCGTGTCGGGTAGAGTTACCCCATTTCCGTAGCAACTATTCCCTATAGATTACACGCAAAAGACAGCCAAATTTTACATCATCAGATCACATCCATCCATTGAGCCCAACTCACATGCGTGTGTACATGTAGCATCTATCGGCCGTGAAGTACTAGTACTACTCATACTCATGTGATGATCCGATCGAAGCATCCAACAATTAAATAATAAACAAGAGCATTGCCCGTATTGGAGTCTTCAACACAGTTTGGAAATTGTTCCTATCTTGGCCTTATTTTACATTCATTCAGGCAGAGGGGATGATGATTTTTGTTTTAAATAAATGGGTGGTGGCAATGGACACAACCACCGTCTAATTCACATGCAAGCACAGGTCAAGATATCCTTCCAAGGTTGGTCACCTCATCATATGGGTGCTGCACACCCCACTTGACGACCTCGTTTAACTTTTTGTGCATAATTTTTTATTCTTCAGGTTATAAGTACTACTAGTGTCGTACAAAGCTCGTTCAAAAAAAAAAAAAAACAAAGTGCATTTCATATCTTGTATTGCAGTGTTTAGATCCAAAGTTGCGATTCTTTTCATTTGTTTGGATGTACTTTTTATGAGACGAATCTTTTGAGCCTAGAGCTCATGATAGCTAGAGCTCATGATAGGATAACAACTACCACAAACAAATGAAAAGTGCTATAGTGCCAAATTTTAGATGAACTAAACACAACTGTGATTTTATAGATTCTCTCCATACAATTCTCAAGTATTAAATAAACATATAAATTGTATTTTTTTCATACATTACTAACATATTTTTTATACAACACATAAGTGCTAAAAGTTGGGTAGTACTATAGGAAGAGTATTTTGAACTCCAACTACTCATTTGCACATCTTTTTTTTTTCCACTTTGCAAGATTGCCCCTGTTTTGCAAACCAAAAGCAATGGCATGCCCCTACTCTATCTATGGTTTGTAACTATGTTAAATCAAAAGAATGAAAAGACACTTTCGCCCTTGTTTTTTTAAAAAAAAATGAATTTGCAAATATGGACCTGTTATGACTATTTGGATAGCATTGTTATCAAATTTTGAGTGGATTCAAATGTATCTTGAATTAAAGTTGGCATTTGAGTTAGTTTTGATACAATTTAGTTAGGATTTACTAGAATTTGACAAAATTTTTTTGCATATAATAGGATTTTTCTAGGATTCAAATATATTTTTGCTTGATTCTAGGCTATATCTACGAAAATGTTGTCAAATTCTAACGAAATGCTATTAAAATTAACTCAAATGGCAATAATAACTAGAAATATATTTCAATCCACTCAACATTTGACAACAGTGTAGTTCAAATAGTCATAAATGGGCCATATTTGCAAATTCAACAGAGCAATGATGCAAGGGCAAAAGTTTTTTTTAGTCTTGACTTAATAGAGTTAAGGCGATAGTGAGTAATATTTAGTATGGATAACAAAAATTTTAATCAACTCATAGAGGCTTTTTCGGGTGAGTGGCGGCGGGCCGACGGGCAGGTGCTCAGGGCACCGTGTGCGCGACGCGGTGGGTGAATACTACCAATCTTCTTGAGTGCAGCCCAAGACGCCCGGCGGGGACCCGAGTGCGGAGGAGCCGGACCTCGGACTCGGCGGAGGTGCCGGACCCGAGTCCCACGGCGGAAGTGCGGACCTCGGACTCGGCGGAGGTGCAGGACCCGAGTCCCACGACGGAGGTGCCCCGAGTCCTCGTGGAGGGCTCGATCCACAGGTGAGTGGCAATCCATGCGTGGTGGTTACCAATCCATGGGGTGGTTGCAATGGGGTTGGCGGTGGATTACTCGTCGCCGTTTCGCTCCGTTCGTCAGGCCATCGACTTGTTCGATGGTGGGATGGGTGGCATCTCCAAGTCTGTGATGATCGACGAGGCGGGACCAAGTTCAGGGGTTATGGAGGATGATGTGAGCTCTGACGCTCCTTCTTCAGCCCCTACTGTGTCTCTCGCCGGCGGTGGTGGTAGGCCGGCCAGGAGAGTGGGTCGACGCTTCACTCTCGCTCCAAAGACGTTGAGTGCGCTCTACCACAAGTCCGGGCCGGAGGTGGACGAGGACGTGGAGAAGGATAATGCACGGCGCTGCAGGGAAGGACGGCGAGCTTTGTCGTCGTTCGTGGAGTTGGTGGTGGATGCTTGTCAGAAACCAAAGCCGGTCCACGCTAGATCGTTTGATGATGGTTTCTGCTCCAAATTTTGGGCAAGACCGGGTGAAGATTCTTCTGACGATGAGTCTAACGAGGACATATCCACTCCGCAGTTCATCAACGATGCTATCACCGCCGGCTTCTCTGTTGATCAGCTCGTCACGGCGGAGAAGGTTCTTCAAGGTACCGTTCTTAACTCTGTAGAGGCTAAGCTCCCAAAATCAATAGTCGAGACAATGGTGCTTAGAAAATTAAACACCGTAGCTCCATGGCAAGGGCCGCTGCCACCGCATCGTGTTTCTCCTCTGAGAACATTGGGCGACTGCTTTGCAGAGGCATCCATCCATGCGAGCGACCGGAGAAAGCAAAAGCTCATCCGTTGTTCTCCGACTTTGATAGTTGGCCGGTCGTTGGCGATCGTGTCGGGTTCTCGACCTACGATCTCGGACCATGCAACTAATTTGAATGATTTTGAAAATCTAACAGCGGGTAAACTAGATGCGGTGTTTCCGCCGCTACGAGGGGAGGCAATTACAATCGATCCGATCGTTTGCCAAACGTCCGTAGCGCCGTCATCATCGCAGGTAGTTGTGTCCACGCAGTCCAAAGTGCAGCTCGGGCCGGGTCTTTCTTTCAGGCCCACAAAGGGGCTGTGTCATCTATTCCGATGTACGGGTACCAATACCAAAAACCCTAGACCTTTCAGGCCAGCCCCAGTTCAGCCGCCACTCGCTTCCTCCAATCCCTCTTTCGTCGAGGTAGCGAGGAGACCTATGGCGGCACAGGGCGGTGCATCGGGCGGGGGCTTTGGTGGTCGTGGCGGAGGAAGAGGCGGACAAGGTTTCAACCCGGGCTTTGTCCCCGGTTTTAACCCAGGCTTTGGAGGTAGAGGTGGTCGAGGCTTTGGCCATCGTGGACGTGGCCGCGGATATGGGTTCGGTGGAGGCAGAGGTGGTCATGGCGCCTATGGCTATGCCCCCCATGGTGGTTACAATGAACTTCGGTCATGGGCACCTTGCCCCCGGTCGAGGACGTCGTGCCCGGGTGGTCGCTATGGCTATGGGGCGGAGGTGTTCATGGCGGTCACCGTTATTACCGCAGCGGTGGCGGCACATCGTGGAGGTGTCGGCATCCAGCCGCTATTTGCGGCGAGAGGTGGCGCCGGTGCTCATGATCCGCCTTGGGGCGGTGTTTCATCGCGAGCTCCGGTGCATCAAGGGGCCTTTGAGGTGCTCATCAACCGGTCATGGGGCATCATGTCGCCATGGTGGCGCAGAGCCGTGCAGCAAGGGCCATCGGAGGTGGTCATCATCTACGGGCATCACGCCCGGCATGCCGGCTATCCATGCCGGTCATGGGGCACGGGCGTTAACTCTACGGTCATCAAGATGCGCCTCTTCCCAAAGATGGGGGTCGTGCATGGCGGTCAACAAAGCGGGGGCTGGTACGCCGCTGCTACCGGCAGAGCCCCATGGCTAATCTCCGGCAGGGGGGAACCATCACGGCCGCCAGGCGGTCGTGGCGGTACCTCTGCGCGCCAACGGCCGGTTTGGTGGATCTTCTCAGCCGGGACACATGGCAGTGTGTGTCTTGGCGGGTGCCTCGGTGGAGGGCGCTCCCAAGACCAGTTCGCGAGGCTTCATCATCTCAAGGTGGAGCATTTTGCACATCCGGTGAAGCAAGATTTGATGGTGGTTGATGCAAGTGTCACAGAGGGTCTCGCTATGCTAGGTAAAACTCCTCGACATCCTAGAATCGCTATTCGGGGGCAAAGAAAAGTAAAGGAAAGCCTTATTGTTATCGCTTATTTTACTAAGGGTCATACAGTACATGAATGCACTATAGTTACGTGGTTGTGAAATTTGTTTTGGAGATCATCCCGTGAAATTGTGCCCAAATAAAAAAAAACTAATACAAGCGCTATTCCTTGTGGTTATCTTTGTAGAGGGGTCTTGGATTTTATTTTATTCCAAAGGTTGATAACCCTAAAGATAATATGCAAGAAACTAGAGCTGTGGTGCGTGTACTTGAAGGTTCTCTTACTATCAATCAATTGGCAGTGGAACTAGAAAGACTTCGTCCCACAAAGAATCACAAGTGGGAAATTCGCACAACGAGGAACTGGTGCATTTATTGTCAATTTTCCTTCAACTTGACTTCATTGGAGACAAGTGTCAAATTGGGGTCCTATGGACACAAGAGAAGTTGAGGGTAAAATTAGATTTGAAAAAGGGGTGGATAATGAAGTTTATAAAGAGAAATCCCGAAAGTTTGGGTTCAGTTCGAGAGGTTTACCCCATGAGTTTAAACAGTTCCAAATCATTTGGGTTGTTGGAACAATCTGGGAGTGCCTAGAGCTGTAGACACCATTTTACTAAAAATCTTTGGAAGGGCGAGAATGAAGGTAGTAATCTTTGGATCCATCACTTATCCCGAGTTTGTGGATATAGTGATTGGAGACTTTGTTTCTGAGCTACGGTTTGCGGTGGAGAGAGAGATCCTCGATGGTGAGCCCCTGGTCATAGACATGGACATTACCAAAGAGGGAGATCCAAAGATGATGATCCCAATGGGGATAAGACAAAAAAAGATAATGAAAATGGTGGAAGTGCGGAAGAAAATATGGACATTGATGGGAACACAAGGTGATGCTCCGGCTAGTGGCGTAGCGAAAGTGGAGAGAAGGCATCGGGGCGGCCGGTTGTGCGGCCCTGGTGCGGCGTTGTCCTTGGCCTTGGAGCAAACTAAAAGCCGCGCACGACCAACTAAGAAGCCAAGAACGTGGTGTCCCAAGTCAGGCAATGG
The DNA here is from genome assembly GCA_015847255.1 of Hyparrhenia diplandra. Taxonomy (NCBI): domain Eukaryota; kingdom Viridiplantae; phylum Streptophyta; class Magnoliopsida; order Poales; family Poaceae; genus Hyparrhenia; species Hyparrhenia diplandra. The sequence continues at coordinate 150,545 of JADLZK010012996.1, forward strand.
AGAATGGGAAAGTTGTTTTACTACCCCATCGGAATGATTCGGGAATGTCGGTAGTAAGTTACCTAGTGAGGACAGTCTCACCTTTGAGATCCAAAGCAAGAGGAACGGCGCTGCGGTGGATCAAGACTCCATTGAGAAGGCGGCTAGGCTCAAGGCCAAGAAGAATTTGGAGCTAGTCAACGAGAAAGGTACAATCCCGAATACTCCTTCTTTTTTAATAGAGATGATTCTTCTATTGCAAATTCATCATGTGCTTTAGGTGTAGTTTTAGGTAAAAATGATAAAGATTGTTTTACTTCTATTAAACGCTTAAAGGATTTGGAATTTAGTAGAATGGTCAATAATTCTAAAGTGAGTAATAAAAATTGGAGGTAGAGGAGGAGGGAACCGATTGCTCTATTGAAGATAATGCCGAGCTAGAAGCGTTAAATAGTATTTGGTCGAAAATTTTGGAGGGGTTAGGTGATGGGAGTAGTGATCCATTGATCGTACAAACTCTGTATCATCATCAGTTAAAAAAGACACCCCAAATCTAGTAAGAAAAAGAAAAACAAAAGTTGTTAAAAATGAAAGGAATTTTTGGAATTGTAATGGTTTTTGAGACTTTAAAAAGTATAGATTTCTTTCGATTTAACAAAGGAGAAAGACCTAGATTTTATTGCCTTATCGTAAAGTAGGTAGAGCTAGTTTTCCACAAAAACACTCTTAATACCATTTGTCTTTGGTAGAGATTTTATTTGGCTTCGTTTGGCTCCACGGGGGTAGATCTGGTGGCATGATACTAGGAGTTTACTCTCAAACTTTTGATGTTGGACAAATTGAGGAAGGAGATTTTTTTATTCGTTTTTTATGCTTCGTCATAAGGAATTTGATTTCAAGTTTAACTTAATTTCAGTCTATGGTCCTGCCCAAGCGGATCATAAATCTAATTTTTTTTGTCGAATTGGTTGAGTATGTTCAAAAGAAACCATCCCTATTATCATAGGTGGTGATTTTAACATTATTCGCAGAACTGGATGAGAAGAATAACGATAATTTTAATGACAGTGGGCATTCTTGTTTAATGTTTGTAATTGATACTCTCAACCTTAGAGAATTAGAATTGTCTAGTAGGAACTTCACACAGGCTAATAATTTGCCAAATCAAACTTTTGAAAAGTTAGACGAGTTTTAACTTGCACGGATTTTGAGTCTCAAAGTACCTAATACTACAGTGCATCCTCTCTCGAGAGAGATTTGCACCATACTCCTTTATTACTATCTACTAACAAGCATGCGTCTACAACTTATCAACCTCAGTTCAAGTTTGAATTAGGTTGGTTGTTGAGGGACGGGTTTTGTGAGATGGTGTCCCAAGTATGGCAGGATGTGGTAGTCTCGTGGTCACCTATTGGCGTTGGCAAGCAAAAGTTAGAAAACTCCGTCAACATCTAAGAGGTTGGGCTAAACATGTTAGTGGATTTACAAAAAAGAAAAGGCAAATCTGTTAAATAAATTAGATGAACTAGACAAGAAAAGCGGAAATTACAATGCTAATCGAAACCGAGAGAGACTTGAAACATGTTTTAAGTGAAAGGCTGGCTGAACTCCTTAGAGAAGAGGAACTCAAGTGGTACCAAAGGGCTAAGGTGAAACACTTATTAGAAGGTGATGCAAATACTAAGTATTATCATCTTTTAGCCAATGGTAGGCATAGGAAAACCCGCATCTTTCAACTTGAGGATGGGAATAATATTATAGCGGTGATGCTCAACTTAAAGAGCATATTACTAGTTATTATAAAAATCTTTTGGTCCTTCCGATGCATCGTCAATCTCATTAGACGAATCTCGGGCGGCCGACATCCCCAAGTGTCGATGCGGAAAAGCGATGCCTTGACCGAGCCTTTCACTCAAGAAGAAGTTAGGGGCGGCAATTTTCCAAATGGAGCATAATAAAGCGCCCGGGCGGATGGTTTCCCTCGAGTTTTATCAAGTTTTTGGGATCTAATTAAGGAGGATTTGATGGCTATGTTCAATGATTTTATCAAGGAACTTTACATCTTAATCGCCTTAACTTTGGTAATATAATTACATACCCAAGAAGAAGGATGCAAAAGTTGTTCAACAATATAGACCTATATGTTTGTTGAATGTATCTTTTAAAATCTTCACTAAGGTGGCAACAAATCGATTATCTTCCATTGCCCAAAAAATTGATTAGACCAACCTGCACCGCTTTTTTACCAGGTAGAAATATTATGGAGGGGGCTGTCATATTACATGAGACAATTCATGAACTGCACACCAAGAAACTAGATGGGGTGATCTTTAAAATTGACTTTGAGAAAGCATATGATAAAGTTAACTGGGATTTTTTACAACAGACACTAAGAATGAAGGGATTCTCTCAAAAGTGGTGCGACTGGATAAAAAAATTTACTCTCGGGGGGTAATGTTAATATTAAGATTAATGACCAACTTGGCCAATATTTCCAAACTAAAAAAGGCCTTAGGCAAGGTGACCCTATGTCTCCAATACTATTTAATATAGTAGTTGACATGTTGGCCGTACTAATTGCAAGAGCTAAGGAGGCAGGACAGGTAGAAGGTGTTATACCGCACTTAATCCAGGATGGACTATCCATTCTCCAATATGCGGATGATCTGATGATTTTTTGAGCCACGATGTTGAAAAGCGGTTAACATGAAATTGTTATTAAGCACCTTTGAACAACTATCTGGCTTAAAAATAAATTTTCACAGAGTGAGATTTTTTGCTTTGGGACGGGCCAAGAACTTCGAGGAATTTTATTTGATTTATTTGGGTGTGCCATTGGCAAGTATCCTTTTAGATACCTAGGTCTTCCTATACACTTTAAGAAATTGTCTAATAAAGATCGGAAATTTATAGAAGAGAGAATTGAGAAGAGACTAAGTAGTTGGAAAGGAAAATTATTATTGTATGGGGGTTGGTTAGTTCTCATAAATTCGGTGCTTTCCAGTTTACCCATGTTTATGATGTCCTTTTTGAAGTGCCAAAAGGGGTACTAGACAAAATTGAATGCTTGAGATCTCGTTTTTTCGGCAAAATGACCAACACAAGAGAAAAAATACTGACCGATCAAATGGGATATTATACGCCAACCTAAAGAACAGGGTGGACTAGGTATTCAAAACTTAGAAACCCAAAACAAATGTTTGCTTAGCAAGTGGCTATTTAAATTGTTAAATGAAGAGGGCCTATGGCAAGAGTTCTTGAGAAATAAATATATTAAAAATAAAAGCGTTAGGGAGCTTTGTGAGAAGAAACCAATAGAGACTTCGCACTTTTTGGAAAAAGTCTAATGAATGTTAAAGATAGCTTCTTTAAGTTGGGTCATTTTAATGTCAAAGATGGGTCACAAACACGCTTTTGGTTTGATACTTTGGGTAACAAACCACTCAAAGACAAGTTCGAGTTTGTTTAATATTGTAAGGAGGAAACAAGATTCGGTAGCTAATGTACTAAGTTCCCTATTACTCAATATTTCCTTTAGGAGAAATCTAGTGGGGGTAAACTTATCAAACTGGCACCGCATTGTTTCATCTTTACAACAAATTAACTTAACACGAGGAGCGAGATGTCTTTTGTGTGGGATTTAAAAGGCCTCGGGTTTTATTTACAGTCAAGTCTATGTATGATGCTTTAATTAACAATGGAGATGAGGAGTGTCACAGGATATTTGGAAGACAAAATTACCAATGAAAATTAAAATTTTTATGTGGTATATCAAAAAGGTGTTGTTCTAACCAAGGATAACCTGGCTAGGAGAAATTGGAATGGAGATAAACATTGCTCTCTCTGTCATTCCCGAAACTATTCAACACCTATTTTTTGATTGTTTCTATGCCAAATTTTTGTGGCTACATTTGCATTTACTTTTTGGATTAACACCCCCTGTAAAATATAAGAGATTTGTTAGATTTGTTTGGTCTAAAAGGGAAACAAAAAGTATAATACATTGTTATTAACAAGAAAGATTCGCACTTTATATGGGCAATGCGGTTAACAAGGAATGAAGTAGTTTTTGACAAATGCAAACCAAAATCTCTTTTGCGGTACTATTCGAGGACCCATTGGTGGCGCAACACGATTGGGCAAAGCTACAGTAGGAATGAAGATCTTCAAGATCAATTAATATCCGCAGACGTCACCTAGAAGTGTCGAAACTTTAGAGTTCTTGGCTCCACGTGGGTGGCTATCTCGAGAGACATGTTGGTTATGTTTAGACAAAAACTTTTATTTCCTTGTTTCTTGTGCCTTGAGGGCGGTGGAATTTGTTTCTAGCAAAACTGGTTTTTGTTTCAAACTCGTAATAATTGAGTGCGATTCTATCTTGGGATAGATGTAAAGCGGATTCATATCCTTTATTAAAAAAAAATAGAGTTACAGACTATAGACGGAATATGGGCATGTCAATGCTTCAAGTTTGAAAAACAGGGGCAATTTTGCTAAGTGGAAAAAAAGAGGGACAAATGAGTAGCTGGAGGGTTTTTTTTTTTTTTTTTTTTTTTTTTTGAGTAGTTGGAGTTAAAACAGGGGCATCCATGCAATTTGTCCCTACTATCCTCGGCTGGGCATAATAAATCGTATGGAAATTGTGATGACATATGACCACATGTCATCACTGATGCATGCATCATGGCAGGCCATGGAAATTTGGATTATGCGGCAGATGATTCAACAAGTTGACTGGTTTATATCCGTGAGAGTCCGTGCCTGAAGGCTGGGCAGGTCGTTTGTCCAGGTGTGAGCCTGATCAGCATGAGTATCGTCCTGGATTACTTTGTTTAGTGAGAGGTCAATCCATTCATCTGTTACATTAGGAGTTCTTTTCTGTAAACAAAGAATAGGTCGAAGCAGAGAGTCCTTGTGTTTGGCCGGGATGCTTTGGATGCTGCTGGACACACACACAGAAAGTTAGGCCCTGAGCCACAAAGTGGGGAAAAGAAACACAGGATCTCCTCTGCCTGAACTGAAGATACATGCATGGAACCTAAACAAAAGGTATCAGGAGGCCGTGTTGTTCTCTCAAATGCAGACGAAAAGCTTTGTACTACATGACACACACGGCACATATCAGAGAATTAGGTCAGCGTTTTTTTTTGTATATGGAGTCCATGCCTAACTCAATGTCATATGGAAATGGATGTGCAGCAGCCAGCAGGCAACAGTAGCAGTGTCATTGTAGATACACACATAGTATACACCTAGCAAATCTCTAGGTAGCTAGTTGGGCAAGATAGATCTGTGTGGCACTGGCACTGGCACTATTGTTTGTTCCTGACGCACCATTGCAAGAGGGCCGGCAAGAGCAAAGGGAGCAAGAACACAGGAGAGGAGGACCTCATCCTTTGCCTGTTGATTGTAGCCACTGACCTTCTCATTGGGGCTGTCCACCACTCACTCACTCTTAGGCCCCCCAATTCAAGTAGTGAGTGCTCTATCACTAGTCGTCGCCTGGTATGATCTATCCTTGTCACTTGCCAAGAATTATGAGCTCCACTTCGACCATCACGTCGCCGATCGCACCTGAAATGATGAAGCAGGGGACTCTGTTTTTCCGTTTCGTGCGAGAGCCAATACAACATATAGTATATAGTAGTGCACGCATTTTCCAAGTCCACAAAACGTGCTGTTGCGTTATTTTCAGTTTTCAAATTCAATGTTATTAGTAGCATACTTTAGATTGTAACCGAATTTTACATTTTTTTGATTGACCTGTTAGTTGTTCTTTTGAGCAAAATTTGATTGACTCTTTAGTAACCAGCATGGATACATACGTAGACAGCAGGTAGAAATCCTGCAAGCAAACAAGCCAAGCCGTGGAGCAACCGAAACGTAGTAGTCGAGGGATGAGACGACTGTACGTACGTGACTGATCCATCACCACCTAACTGTAGAGGCTGAAATTTTGTGCAGCAAAAGCGACGCTACGTCCCTTCAGCCCTCACTCACCATCGGCACCGACTGAGTACGACGTTTCAGACCAAGATTTTGGGGCCGGGTTTCTTTCCGCCTAACATAAACCGGCGGTGACGGGGCTTATTAGCCACAGGTCCATCGATGTGATGCTGTTCCTCCATGTTCGATCAAATCACTAATCATCTCCAGTGGCTTCGTCTCCCGTTGAAAATTACTACTGCACGTTTCAATTACACGTTTCAAGATGTGTGGATGAATGCATCATCGATCGATCATCGTCTCTTTGTATAGTGAGAATTGTGGGCCTCGGGCCTCTTTACGATTCTGTCCTTGAAAATAAACCATAGTTTGTCTCTATAAACGAATTTTAAGAACACTACAGTAGTTGTTTGGTCTGTCTCTTCTGTAAATAATCGCCCACCTCTGAAAGTCAATAGGTATTTTTCGGAGACTGCTACAATTCTTGCCCGCCTCCTATTAAAAATCGAGTGTGTCCTAAATTTTTGATTTTGTATTTATATGTTAATTTGTGGTATTTATATGTTAATTTGTGTATAGGCAACACAAGACTGCACGAGCACGGGCTCTGCTCCGCTGCTCTGTTCTTTCACCAACAGGCAACAGCAAACAGTGCTGGCCGTGGGTTGCATTGCATCGGCTTTTCGCATTTCCTGTAGCGTCACATGCATGCATCGACTACCACACGCACGCTGCAACTTTCCAGCAGCCATCGAGATCCCTGCACAGATGCACTCAGCCCAGCAGTCCACTCAACACACCAGCATGTTGCAAGTCTCCAAATAAACTACCGTAGTACATTTGTTTTGTACAAAGCCTCATCATCATGCCATTGGCATGACCTTTTTGTGTGTGAATGCCATTGGCATGCCCATGAGCTGATGGGTAACGATGATGCCCATCGCACGTACACTATCTAGAGACTGAAAGAGAGGCCAAAC